>PVIJ01005180.1:0-107119 GCA_004024925.1 Scalopus aquaticus
GGTACAGGCCAGAGGCGTGGGGCGGTGAGACAGTTCACCAGAGACAGAGCGGGTAATAGAACAGGCAGATCAGAAATACACTGCTGAGGGGAGCAGCGGGCAAGGCAGGAGAGGTCTGCCGCGCCATGTGGGATTCTCCCCAGCCGGGCGTCGAACTCGCGTTGCTGCTGCCAACAGCTCCACAGCGCAGCGCTTAACCGCTGCGCCACCGGGGAGGCCCTGGACCATTTTTTTTAAAGATTTATTTATTTATGCACACAAGCTGGGGTACAGGCCAGAGGCGTAGGGAGGAGAGAGGGTTCACCAGGGACAGAGCGGGGAGCAGCACAGGCAGATCGACGGAAACACACTGCTGAGGGGAGCAGCGGGCGAGGCAGGAGAGGTCTGCCGTGCCCTGTGGGAATCTCCCCCGCCGGGCGTCAAACTCCCGTCGCCCGTGCAGCGCTTAACCGCTGCGCCACCAGGGAGGCCCCCGTTTGTCTGGACCATTTTAAGCTTAGAAAACACTGTGCATTTTGTGGGGAGCAGGGTTACCTGGCGGAGCGGCTTTCAAGCTTTCCGCACCCCGATCCGTGCCCCGGACACACGGCCCCGCCTGAGACCGTGTCTCACCCACACGGCTCACCCCGACTCAGGGAGACGCACTCGGAGCTTCCTCCTCTGGCTCCCGATCTTGCCCCTGCTGGTCTCAACCAGCTTCCTACACCCGCAGGTGGGGTCCGCAGCAGCCTGGGCCCAGCTGTCCCCCGAGGGGCCCGTCGTGCTAAGCACCTTGAAGTTTCTCTGCTCCGACCCTCATTGGGCCCCCCTCAGTCTCCAAACCAACCTGCAGACCAAAGAGGAGGCCCTCGGTCAGACCCGGCCCCCGGCGGCCCTGGAGGCCCCCCCAGCCCCTCCGCTTCCTCCGCACCTGCCCTTCGCTCTGCCTGGGGGGGGCCTCGTCACGTCTCTGCCCCCCGAGACCCAGAAGGCACATCCCGTCCCCCCGCGGGACGCCTCCCTGACGACCTGCCACCTCACCTCGCTTCTCGGGCCCAGGGGACTGCTGGCTTGCCGCCGCCCCACCGAGTCTGCGTCTCCAGCGCCCTCCAGGGCCGCCAGCAGGGGCTCAGGGAGCAGCTGCCGCTGGGGGCTCGGGGCTCGGGCTCGGAGGCCGCGGGGCTCACTGCCGCTCCCCTCCCAGGTGGTCAAGCAGGTGCTGGCGCGGACCAGCAGCGGGGGCTTCTGCGGGAACGACGGCTTCATGCACATGGCCCTGGGCAGCCTGCCCTTCGGAGGAGTCGGTAGGTCCTGCGGCCAGCTCGATGCACAGCACCCGGCGCCGGGGCCCGGCCCTGCTTGCCTGGGCGAAACCTTCCGGATCTGTCTCTGCATCACAGGTGTGGGAGTCCCCCGGAGACAGCGCTGTCTGTCCCCCACGGCGACTGGTGCCAGCAGCGGCGGGGCTCCCCGGGGCGCGGGGTGGCCCCCGCCCGCCTTGCTGCTCCTCTCGCCCTTCCGGGGCCCGGGGAGACAGGGGCAGGAGCCAGCTCCCCTCCCCACAGAGGCCGGATGGGGGAGACGCGCCTGCCCCAGCCCCTCAGCACTGCCAAGCCCGGGTCTCCCAGGGACTACGATCGGGGGAGCCACTTCACCTCGCGGGGCCCACTTCCTCCTTGGTGGGGTGGGAGGGTCCCGCCAAGCCCACCCTCCAACCAGAGCAAACGGCCAGTGGCATCGGGGCCCTGCCTGGGAGTGGCCGGGAAGCGCTGACCCGGGCTGGGCAGCCCCCTTCCTCAGGGAAGAGTGGGGGTCTCTCTGGGGGTGAATCTGCTTCCACTGCATCTTATGAGGGGCTCCCAGGACCCACAGGACAGAGCCAGGGCTGACTCCCAGCCTCTTGAGGCAGGTGCCTCTGGTGTGGCGTGGGGTCCTGCTCTCCGCTTCCTGCCCTGTCCACTCTGAGCTCGGCCAGGCCCTGACCCACCACAGGTCACCTGCCTCCAAGGCTGAGTTGTCCCCAAGCCTGGGCCGCTGTCGCCCCAACCCACTCTCCTCGCCGGGGCGAGTCCACAGCCCCCAGGCCTCCCTCACTCCAGGAAGCCCTCCCAGATTACGCCTAGCCCACCCATGTGGGGCCCCTGCCCGGCCCATTACTGCCCCTCCCCAGCGGCTGTGCACTCAGAGCACCACACTGGCTGTGCCACCGCCGCCCGAGGCACAGAGGCCGAGGAGTCTTGCCAAGGCGCCCCAGCGGGGTCAGAGCCGGGCCTCCCCCCGGGCAGCCTGCCCAGGCTCCAGGTCCATGCTCCTGACGGGCACCCCACCCGGCACCGGGGCCCCCAGCACTTATGGGCTGGTGCTGGCGAGGGTCAGAGCTCAGCCCTTTACCCAGGGTCCCCTGACCAGCCCAGACAGGGCTACCCCTATTTATCGACGGGGAAACCGCAGCTAGGACAGGTCAAGCGGCCCACCCGGGTCCGCTGTGTGAGTGGCGGAGCCTGGGTCAGCCAGATGTCCCAGGGATGGCCACTGAGGGCCTGGCTCCGTGTCGGCGTCTGCAGGTGCCAGCGGCATGGGCAGCTACCACGGCAAGTTCTCCTTCGACACCTTCTCCCACCACCGCGCCTGCCTGCTGCGCCCCCCGGGGCTGGAGAAGATCTACAGTCTGCGGTACCCGCCCTACTCGCCGGGCAGGCTGCGGCTGCTGCTGGTGGCCATGGAGGCCCGAGGCTGCAGCTGCACCCTGCTGTGAGCCCGCTCGGCCCGGGCACCCCTGGCTCATGCCCAGGGCCCAGGGAGGAAAGGGCCCGCCAAGGCCGCCTCCTGCTCCCTCAGCTGACCCCCAACGGGAGCCGGTCAAGGTGAGGGTGCGTGGAAACTGTCACCTGCCCTCCGGCTGGCCAGCGCGACTGGGGGCAGAAGCAGACGTGGGCACCTCCGAGCTACCTCCTTCCTTCCGGTGGAGGGTGCAAGACGGGCCACGGCCTCTGGTTCCAGCCACTCCGTGCACCCACCGAGACCCCGGCCGTCCCTGCGTCTGAGCCTCTTCCCATCTCTAGTGGGCGATGAACCATCCACCCTCCTGAGGTCCTTGTGGGATGAGATTGGGAAGTTTAGGAAACACGAGTCGCTGACCACAGCTCCAAGCGTCCTGGCTCCTCATTTGGGGGTGAGGCAGCCTCCCTCTGCTCTCCCCAGCCCTCCCTGCGGGTCAGGACGCTGAGACTGCTGCAGAGGGGTCTCCCTTCCCCTCAGCTCCAGAGCCCCGAACACACTCGCACCCGCCTCCCTGGGGGACACCCCACCAGGGCCTCAGCCTCTTCCTGTCCCCACTCTCCCTCCTGGACACCCCCTTCCCACCCCAGGCCCGCCTCTGACCACGTCCTCATGGCTCTGCAACCCCAAGAACGTGCTCCGCCCACACGCCCAGGGTCACTCGCCACCTCCCTCTGCCCCAGCGCACCCCGCCATCTTCCCCAAGCTCTCACTGCACCAAGCCACCACTCGGCCTCAAACCCTTCACTGTGGCCAAGTCCAACGCCTGAGAGTCCTCAGAAGGCTCTGCCATGTCCCTGTGTCCCTGCTCTCGGCCAGTCCTGTCCTTTTCCAACGCACATGCCGCGTCCTCCTCCTCGAAGGGATTCTGCACGCACCTGGGGGATGCCCTCTTTGCCCATCTTGGTCTGTTCCAATTCCTACTGGCTGAGGACTTGGACACCACCTCCTCCAGGAAGCCTTCCCTGACCACACCCACACAGGCGCGCAGACGGCCCCAGGGGCCTTCTCAGTGCCCGCCACCTCCAGTGTCCTTCTATCATATAATTTACTGGAGAAAAACAGGTTTGATGGGTGATGAGGGAGGGGGATACTGAGTCACAGATCCAGGTGCAGGCCAGCGGCGGCGCTCCGCGGCTCCAAGGCAGGGGCAAGGTGAGGAGCAAGTCCCCGCCTCAGCTGCCCCATTTGTCAAGCGGGCACAAGCGTTCCTCTTGCGCGGTGAAGGGGAAGCCCAGAAGCCGCAGGGAAGCCGCAGGTCATTACTCTGACCCCGCGCGCCGGGTCCGCCTCCGCGCCCTCCTAAACCACGCCCCGGATGTCCCGCCTCCAGGGACCCCAGGATCCACACTTATTGGCCTCTCCAATTCAACATGGCAGCGCCCTATGAAACCTCAAGCGCCTGCTCCACCCTAGCCAATCAGAGGAGAGGTGGTTCCTCATCCCGCCTCTTTCGGCTAAACCACTAGCCAATCATAACACATTATGGAAAGTCAGCGAGGAAAAGACGAAGCCGACCGGCCCAATGGCAGCGTCCCAAAGGGTAGGCTCCGCCTCTCGGGGGACCGGCGGCTGGGCTGGGGAAGGAGCCGCAGTGCTTCAAGGTGGGTGTTCAGAGCCCGGCTGTTAAGACCGACCCCGGCAGCGTGACATCGGTGCGGGTGTGGGGGCCCCGCTCCGCCCGCGGGCTGCGCGACCGGGCTCCACCTCGGCTCCTGAGGACCCGCGGCCTTCGTGTCCTTGAGCGTGCGGCGGGCGGACGGGGAGGCCGGCCCCTCGGTGCGCATGCGCCGCCCAGCCGAGGCTTCCGGACCCCGCGGGGTCAGAGGTCATGGGAAAGGTCAGGGAAGGTGCCCCCTCGGGCGTGTGGCCCAGAAGTCGGTGGTCGAAAGAAATGGGCCCCCCGGCGGCCGCGCTCGCGGCTCTTTTGCTCGCCCGCCGGGCGCCCGGCTCTGGCCGTGTGCGAACCGCGTCCTGACCCCACTCAGATGGTCTGGGCAGCCCAGTCCCGTGGCGGGCACAGATCGGGAGGCACTTCCAGGGCGCCCGACCCGGGAAGGACTCTGAGCCCAGGGGCTTTAACGGGTGTCCCGCGGGGGAGCCTGTGGGGGTGCGCCCGCCCCGCCCCTGCAGGGCTTCGGGCAGGTCGCTGACCGCGCCCTGCTCATCCGCCCTGGGGTTCCCTGGCAGGCTCTGACCCCAGCACAGTGCCTGGCACAGGGAGCGCCCAGGGGTGGCACCAGCCGGGTCAGATCCGGGAGGATGAGCAGGGAGGGGAGCTGTGGAGGCTGGAGCCCTCTTCTGGGATGAGAGGAGAAGTGGATGTGAAAGATTGCTTAGGAGGGGGAGTAGATAGGACTTGGGCCGCGGGGCCTCCCTAAATCTTAGCCCCGCTGAGCTGGGCCAGGTCGCAGGACTGGGGGCGCTAGCCCTGGAACAGGAAGGCTGAGCAGCGTCCAGCAGGAATGGGCACAGGGAGTCAGGGCAGCATCTGGGGCCACCCGCGCCCCCTCCCTTCTGCCCTCAGATGCATCGCCTGAGCTTCCCCACACTGCTGCGGGCCCTGACCCAGGCTGCGCGTGCAGGTAGGACCCCCGGAGCCTTTCCAGGGTGTGGGGAGCTGAGTCTCCGGGTGTGAGGTCGCAACTGCACTGTGCACCCCTCTTCTTGCAGGACACCCCGGCGGCCGCAGCCTCCACGGCAGCACTGTGGCAGCCACGTACAGTGAGTTCTGGGGTGCCCCGCCCCGCACGTGCTCCCCTCTGTGAGCCTCAGCTTCTGCTCTGTAAAAGGAGGATGATCAAGATTGCCTGTCACCGCCGGGCAGGGAGAGGGGAGGGGCTCTCCCTTGTGGGGCAGGAGGCAGCTGCCCGGTGTGGGCCTGGGGTGCTACGTCTCTTCCCCGGGTGCCCACCCCCCCCCACCCTCCTCAACTCCTGGGTGGCACAGGGCAGGCTTGGTGAATGCACTTGCCCCTGGGGAGCCCCCATCGGTGCACCTCCTTGGGCCGTGAGGCTGTGCCAGGCCCCCCGCCATGGTGCACGCCTGCCTCCCCGCAGAGTACGTGAACCTGCGTGAGCCCTCGATGGACATGAAGTCAGTGACGGACCGGGCAGCGCAGACCCTGCTGTGGACAGAGCTCGCCCGAGGTGGGCCCTGGGCAGGGGGGCTGGGCAGGCCGGAGGCGGCACGGGCGTGAGGAAGGGGAGCCGCCCCTCACTGTTCGCTGCCGCCCCCAGGCCTGGGCATGACGCTGAGCTACCTGTTCCGGGAGCCGGCCACCATCAACTACCCGTTTGAGAAGGGCCCGCTGAGCCCGCGCTTCCGCGGGGAGCACGCGCTGCGCCGGTACCCCTCCGGGGAGGAGCGCTGCATCGCCTGCAAGCTCTGTGAGGCCATCTGCCCCGCCCAGGTGAGCCCCGACCCCCTCTGGCCGCTCCGAGGCGCAGCCTGCTGCTGAGGGAGCAGAGTGGGGCGGCCCTGCGCCCAAACTCTGGCTCAGGCTGAGCATGTGTCCCCAGGAAAGTCTGTCCCTCTGAGCAGGGCGTGAGGAGGGGACTCCCCGGGAGTGGCACCCATGAGGCTGTTGCCAGGCTCCTGGGAGGGAAGCTTCAGCCCTGAGCAGACTGCGCGACGGCCCCCGCCCGTGGGCCTGCCCAGGGCTGGGACAGCCGGGCCTCTGGGCCAGAGTGCCCTGGGGTCTCCCACTCCCCTGGACTCAGCAGCAGTTTCAGGAGCCCTGTCCAGGTGCCAGCTCAGGGCCGGGCCCGGGCACGCACGGACCACGGGCGGCTGTCCTCGGAGCGTGCCCACGCGTGGTTCTGATGTCGGGGGGTCCGACACAGTCGGCCCTAATAGTGCAGCCACAGAAAGACAGTTGTGGCTCTCGCAGACCCGGGGTGTCCCCCGAGCAGCTGGGCACACGGGGCGTTCCTGCTCACATGAACCCCGCCTGGCGGCTGCCTCAAAAGCCACCGCCAGACCCTCTCAGCTCCTCCAGGCTGTGGCTTCGGGGTCTCTGGTGCAGCTGGCCTGGTGCACGGAGCGGGCCCAGGGGTGCAGGTGGCGATGGCCCCCGGGCCGCCCAGGGAGCAGGTCCTGAGTCACACTCCAGAGTCAGCTTTACACCAACTCTGAGAGGTAGAGGTGACCCCCATTTTTACAGTGGAGGAAACTGAGGCACAAAGAGATGAGGCCCCCAGCCAAATGGGCGTGGGCTCTAGGGACACACCAGGCCCCTTCGCATGCGCCCCGACAGTGGGAGGCCCAGGCTGCCCCCCCACCCCCCCGCAGCACGCGCCGGCGGGGTGTTCAGGGCCTGCCGTCACGCCTGGTCTGGCCCTCACTGCTGCGTGGCTTGAGGAAGCCCCTCCAACCTCTCTGAGCCTCAGCTTTCTGGCAATCTGACCCACGGGGCAGCGCTGGCCAATGGAGCGGCCGAGCACCGCGCCATGCTGGGCAGTGGCTGCAGGCTCCGGCCACTGAGCGCTGACTGGCGGGGGCAGGCGGCAGCTCCCCGGGGGCCTGTGCCAGGCAGGGGCCTCTCAGGAGAGGAGCCAGGGCCGGCGGGGCTCAGCTGGGACGCGGTGCGGGGGAGGCCGGCTGGGGCTGGGGGAGCGGGCCTGGTGGCTGTACCGTGCCGCCCCCTCGCCCCAGGCCATCACCATCGAGGCCGAGCCGCGGGCGGACGGCAGCCGCCGGACCACCCGCTACGACATCGACATGACCAAGTGCATCTACTGCGGCTTCTGCCAGGAGGCCTGCCCCGTGGACGCCATCGTGGAGGTGAGTGGGGCCCGGCGGGGGGGGCGGCTCCCTGGAGGGGGCTCACCGCGCCTGCCCCCTCCTGCAGGGCCCCAACTTCGAGTTCTCCACGGAGACGCACGAGGAGCTGCTGTACAACAAGGAGAAGCTGCTCAACAACGGGGACAAGTGGGAGGCCGAGATCGCCGCCAACATCCAGGCCGACTACCTGTACCGGTGACGGGCGCCGCCGCCCGCCGCCCAATAAAGAGCCCGGTCCCACCGCCTGCTGTGTCGAGTCTGCCGTCCTGGGAAGGCCCGTCGCAGCCACCTGGCCCGTGGCTCCCCCGTCTTGGCAGAGCTGGCCCGGCCCCTCCCCCGTGTCTCCCTGTAGCCGGGCCTGCAGCCTCCCTCACTGCCCTGGGCATGCTCCCGGGGCTCAGCGGTGGCGGCTGTTCCCAGCCCTGGGAGCCCAGGGTGGGGCTCGGGCCTGTCCTCCTGAGGGCCGCCCACCGCTGGATCCCGAGCCTCAGGCAGAAGTTTATCATGAGGCGAGCAGGCCAGGGCGTCCTCGTGGGGGCAGGGCGCCTGCTCTGAGGCGACGGTCACGAGGGAGTGACACAGGCCCCGCTGCCCCTGAGCTGGCCTCCGCGCCTCCCGCCACAGCCCCTTCCCTGCCAGGTCCCCGTCACGCTGCCGCCGGCTTCTGCTTGGGACTTCCTGCGCGGGGCCCCAGCGAGTGGCTTCCCACGAACGCACCCCGCTTCCTGGAGTAGCCGAAAACCGGCCCCTCGGCTCGCTGCTGAGCCCCGTGAAAGGGCTTTTCTCTAATCGGAGCCACGTTGCGGCCGACACGTCTCAGGAGCGCGCCGCCGAGCGCCCACGTTGCAAGGGGCTGAAGTGCCCCTCGGCCGTGACTCGGGTGGCGACTTAGCGGCACCGCGAGGATCCTGGGAAAACTAGCTCAGGCCCTGAGTCCCCTTCTCGGTCTCTTCCCGAAGCGCTTTGCACAAAGCCACCCCAGATGTTTCTGGGAAGAAGAGGGGGTGGTTCTGTGGGCCCGGAGTGTGGGGGGCATGCCCTGGGCCCTGTCCCCCGCCCGGGGCCGGCGGGCGGGCACTGCGGTCAGCCCTCAAGGCTCTGAGGCCTGCAGCAAAGAAGTCCAGCCTCGCCCCAGCGCTTCCTGGACCCCACCAGCTTTGGCCCCACCCTGACAGGGAAGTGGCCGGCGCCTGTGCCCCACCCTGGGGACGGCGCAGGGCGAGAAGGAAGTGCGGGACCCCAGGGTGTGCTCCTTGCGCCGGCCCTGGTGGCCGCGGGCGCGAGCCCTCTGCAAAGGAGACGTGTCCTAAGTCACCTCTGATTTCACTTCCGGAACATGGGGCGGGGGGGAACCGGCCCGGCCACGGCTGCCTGCAGGTCACCTGGACGCTTAAAGCGAGGCAGGCTGGCCGAGCTCCTGAGTGGCGGGGCGCCCCTGCAGTGAGTAGGCCCTCGTGGTGTCGGGATCTTGGGCCGGTTGCCCAGCTGGGCAGTGTTGCCCTGAGGCCCGGCCCTGGTGCCCACAGGTCCCCGGGAGCCCTGCACTGCCCTGGAGGTCGCCCCTTCTTTCCCGAGGATGCTGACCTTGGCTGTGACTTTGCTCCCAGCCGGGGTTCTGGGGGGTCCATTTGCCAACTCCTCCCCCACCCCAGAGGCCCTTGTTGGGTGGGGTTCAAGGATCAGCACAGAGGAGGAGCCCCTCATCCCTCTCCCCGGCAGGTACGGCCTGGCCTGGCCAAGGGCAGCAGCTGGACAGTCGGCGCAGTCCAGCGGTGCTGGGGCCTGCACCCGCCTGGCTCATCAGGAGCTACGTCACCGTCCAGCCTGCTGCAGGTGGAGTGACTGCTGACCTTTGAGCAGGCCCAGCGCGTGCTGGGGCCGGCCCTGGACGGGGGTTGACCCCTGCGGAGAGGCCCAGAGGCCTGCCTCCCCTCGCCCCCACCAGGGCACAGGCTGTGGTCCCGGCAGGAAAGTGTAAGGACGGGGTGTCGCTGGCCCTCTCGCAAGGAGGACGGGGCCGAGTGGGGAGCGTGGTGGGGACAGGCAGGTCTAGGAGTCCGGGCCTGGGGTCCCCTGGACTGAGCGAGCCCTTAACTGGTGGTGGGCGGGGTTGGGCCCGGGCTCAGCGCCCGCCGCCGCACGCTGCTCGCCTACATGCCGGCTGCCTGTGCCCAGCGCCCCGAAAGCGCTCCCAGCCGAGGCCCTGCCTCCTGCCCGGGGCTCCGGCGGGGCGGGGCCGGGGCGGAGCCACCTTGGCTCCGCCTCGCCTTTTGGGGAAAGTCTGAGTGCGTGGGCGCCGCGGCCGGAGCGCAGAGCCGGGAGCGCGGCGCGGGGAGCTGGGAGCACTGCGCGGAGCGGCGCCGCGTGCGGCCGGCCGGGGTGAGTGCCCCAGCCGCGGGCTGCGGAGTCCCCAGCTCTGCCTGCCAGCCCACGGGTCCTCCTGCCCCAGGAGGAGGTCCCAGCGGTCCCACCTACCCGGGGCCGCAGATGCAGCTTGGTCGTGGGCCCACGGAGGGTCAGCCTTCGCCGGGGGCGGGGTGGGGGCACAGAGACGGCGGGGAGGAGAAAGAGGAGGAGGAAGGGTGCCAGCAGCTGCTGCCCCCTCCGGGCCTCTGGTCTGCAGAGCCTTCGCCGCCCGCGCTTCGGAGGGAGGGACCCATTCCACAGACGAGGAAACTGAGGCGCGCCCAGCTAGGAATTGGCGGGCCGGGACAGCGGGTGGTTCGAAACTCCAGAGCCCATCTGCTTGGAATGGGGGAGGCAGCAGACGCTTTCATCCAGCCCAGCTCATATGGGGGGCCGGGGGCTTGGAAGAGAGCTGGGGTTCCTGGAGGAGTTGGCCTTGGCCTCCGGCACTGGGGGACAGGGGCTCCGAGTGAGGAGTGGGTTGGGGGTCTGGACCCTGAAGACCACGGGACTGAGATGCCCTCGCTGGCTCCATAAAGTTGGGGGGTGCAGGAGGCTGGGCCAAGCAGGAGGCCTGCGGGGGAGGGGAGGGCCAGCGCCCTTCATGCCCCGCGGCCCCGTAAATGACCACGGCCCCTATACCCCGTGCCCGCCACAGCCTCTCCCGCCCATGCGAAATGCCCAGCCCCCAGGAAGCCCCCCTTGGGTGAGGGGCTGTGGGAAGGTCGGGAACCCCGAGGCAGGGCCAGGAGGCTGGAGAGGCCATAGCTGAGCCCCCCGGCTCCCTGCAGGTCCCACTGGTCAGCCCTGTCTTCTGGTGCCTGGGCAGCCCTCCCCTGAGCACGCCCTGGTGCTGGGACTTCAAACCTGCCGCCAGCCCGGCTCCCGCCTTCCCGTCACCTGCTGGCACCTGAGCCGGCCTCACCCCTCCCGGTCTGCAGAGGGCCACAGCGCCCCTCCCTCGAGAGAAGGGACTGCTTGGGGACTCGGGTTATTTTTGTCACCTCCCCATCCAGATCCTGTCTGCCGGGCCGAGTCCCATTACCCGAAGAGGAAGTGGAGGCCCAGAGAGGGCGAGACACGCCCCCAAGGTCACACAGCCAATCACAGACAGGTGCCCGCCGGCCTCCCTGCCTGGGCTGGGACAGGACGCGGTTCCCTGTTTAGTCTTGAGTAAGCGAGGCCCCTGGGAGGAAGTGGCCAGCCGGGCAATCCCCAGCCTGCCCAGGCAGCAGGTCGGGCTCTCCGGAGCCAAACATTCACCCCCTCCGTGGGGCTCTGGCCCCTGCCGGTTCCCCCACCCCCCAACCTGCAAGCTTCGGGAACAGTCCCTCCCAGCGTGGGGCGGGGCGCCGCAGCCCTGCCTGTGGCGCTTGAGCCAGCTTCGAAGTTTCACTTTCCTTAGTTTCACACCTGGAAGGCTCCCCGCCCCTCCCGCCCCGGGGCAGGGGAAGGGCTGCCCTGCCACAGACCCCTCCGAGCCCCAGGGGCCCGTGAGCCCCTGCCACAGCCCAGACACCTCAGCGGGGAGGCACCCCAGCCCTGGTGTCCTCTCCGGCTCCCTGGGCTGGAAGGCGAGGCCTTGAGGCCTGAAGCTGGCCTGGAGGTGGCCGTGGCCCAGGGCCCCAAGGACGAGCAGGCTCCAGGGCGAGGGCAGGGGACAGGGAGACAGCCGGAGCCAGGGACGCAAGTGAGGAGAGCCAGCTCGCCGGGGCTGCGGGCAGCAGGGCCCTGACAGGGCAGGGGCAGCTGGGACGCCGTGGCCTCCGCCGGGCCGGCCCACCCTGGCCACACTGCTTACACCCGGCGGCCTGAGCTCCCTGCGGACCTGCCTGCGTCTGCTCCCCCATCAGTGGGAGGGGCGCTGGCAGGACCTCGCAGGGGCCTGTGAGCTGAGGAGCGGGCGTCCCACTCTGTCCACACCGTCTCCGGCCTGAGCCCGCTGCCCGCCCGCAGGACCACAGGCGCCATGTTCCGGAGCGAGGAGGTGGCGCTGGCCCAGCTCTTCCTGCCCACTGCTGCCGCCTACGCCTGCGTGAGCCAGCTGGGCGAGCTGGGCCTCATGGAGTTCAGAGATGTGAGTGGGCCTGGTGGGCACCGAGGGTCCCCGTCTCTCTGTGTCCCAGACGGCGGCAGCCTGCCCCCAGGGTGCCCCAGGGTGCTCGCGTCCCCGCCAGCTCGGCCTCAGGTCGGGGCCACTTTACCCACGGCTGAGCCCACCCACCCGCTTCCTCGGCCCTGCTGTGCCCACCTGTGGCCATGGCACGGGGGTCTTCTAGAGGGTCGCTGTGTGCTCGGCACCTTTTGGGAGACCGTTCGGGGAGAGCTAGGCCTGGGTGCGGACCTCCCCAGCCCCTCCCCGAAGTCAGCCCCCTACTCGACCCCAGCTCAACGCCTCGGTCAGCGCCTTCCAGAGACGCTTCGTGGTGGATGTTCGACGCTGTGAGGAGCTGGAGAAGACCTTCAGTGAGTTGGCCCTAGGCCGGCAACCCCGGCAGGCTTCCTGAAGGAGGTGCCAGTCTAGCTTGGTCTGAGAGCAAGCGTCTGGTCACCCAGGTGGAAGGCAGAGAAAGGGGGTGCAGGCCAGGCCCTGATGAGCCAGCACCGGCCGCTGCGTCTGTGGGATGTTCTTGGGATACGGGCGGTGGACCCAGAGCAGTGGGCCAGGACTAGCTTGAGAGAGGCTTTGAGTGCCCCACGGTGACCTGGGATTTCATGCCACCGAGAGGGAGCGGTGCCAACAGGGCTTTGTCCGCTGCGGGTGGGCTGAGGGGCTGGGCTGGCAGAGGCCAGGACCTAGGGGCAAGAGGGACCCCTTCCCTGGCCCGCTCAGGAGGAGCCTGCACCCCCCTCCAGCCTGGGGGATGGAGCCCGTTTGCTTGATGCTTTGTCAGCCAGGCTGATGGCTTTGAAGTAAGGGGGGTTACGCATGGGCCTCCGGGAGACCAAGGTGGGCCCAGGGCTGAGCTAGGAGAGCGAACCCGGAGGGAGGGGCCCAGACCCGAGGGGATGGGGCTTGCTGGGGTTCTCAGGCTCAGCGAGAAAGCTGGCCGGTGGCCAGCGGAGTTTGGGCTGGAACCCCCAGGAGGTTAGCCGGCCCTTGGCCAGTGCGGCCAGCAGCTGGTGGCGGCTCCTGAGTGCCTCTCCCTGCACCCAGCCTTCCTGCAGGAGGAGGTGCGGCGCGCGGGGCTGACGCTGCCCCCACCCGAGGGGCAGCTGCCGGCACCCCCACCCCGAGACCTGCTGCGCATGCAGGAGGAGACGGACCGCCTGGCCCAGGAGCTCCGGGACGCGCGGGGCAGCCAGCAGACCCTGCGGGGGCAGCTACAGCAGCTGCAGCTCCACGCGGCCGTGCTGAGCCAGGGCCGCGGCCCCCCGGTCAGCACCAGCCCGGCCAGGGCGGGGGCGCGGGGGCAGGCGGGCTCCAGCCGTCGGGGTCACCAGGTCTCTTGCTCCCAGGTGGCAGCCGCCCACACAGATGGGCTCTCAGAGAGGGTCCCCCTGCTCCAGGGCCCTGGGGGGCCACATCAGGACCTGAGGGTCAAGTGAGTGGGGGCAGGTCCACGCCTTCCCTGTCAGCCCTGACCGCAGGCTCGGCCCAGCTGGGGCTCCTTGTCCAGTGCTCTCCCCCGCCCGCCCCCTCCCTCTGCCTGCAGCTTTCTCTCCCGGGGAGGGGAGCCCTTGGGCGCAGGGCCAGGGGCCTGGGTGGCCGTCCTGAGGGGTGCGTGGGGCCGGGCCTGACCCGCCGCGCAGCTTCGTGGCAGGGGCCGTGGAGCTGCACAAGGCGGCCGCCCTGGAGCGCCTGCTGTGGCGGGCCTGCCGCGGCTTCCTCATCGCCAGCTTCAGGGAGACGGAGCAGCAGGTGGAGGACCCCGTGACGGTGAGTGGGGCTCGGGACGCAAGCGGGCGTGCTGGGCAGGCCAGGACCCCTGGGTAAGCGGGCCGCTCTGCAGGGTGAGCCGGCCACGTGGATGACCTTCCTCATCTCCTACTGGGGAGAGCAGATCGGGCAGAAGATCCGCAAGATCACCAGCTGGTGAGCCCCGGCGCCGCCCGTCCCTGTGCCCGCCCCCCAGCCCCCCGTCCTGGGGTCCCCTGCACCCGCCGGCCCTGTGTCCCCGCACCGCGCAGCGAGCACCCAGCTGCGCCCGCGGCCCGGCCCTCACCTCCTGCCGCCCGCAGCTTCCACTGCCACGTCTTCCCGTTCGCGGAGCAGGAGGAGGCCCGGCTCAGCGCCCTGCTGCAGCTGCAGCAGCAGCGCCAGGAGCTGCAGGAGGTGGGCCCCCGCCCCGCCCCCTCGGCCCTGCTGGACGCGGCCGCGCCCGGCCCCTGCTGACCGCCTGTCTGGCCACAGGTGCTGGGGGAGACGGAGCGCTTCCTGAGCCAGGTGCTGGGCCGGGTGCAGCAGCTGCTGCCGCCCTGGCAGGTGCAGATCCGCAAGATGAAGGCCGTGTACCTGGCCCTCAACCAGTGCAGCGTGAGCGCCACGCACAAGTGCCTCATCGCCGAGGGCTGGTGCGCCGCGCGCGACCTGCCCGCCCTGCAGAGGGCGCTGCAGGACAGCTCGGTGAGGCCCAGCAGCGCAAGTCCCTTCCCGCGCCCGCCTGCGCCAGGGCGCCCCCTCCTCCGGGGAGTCCACCCGGCGGCTCCGGCCCCGCCGCCCTGCCCGGGACTCCCGGGGCCTTGGCGCGGAGGTGCACGGGGCGTTGGGCGAGGCAGGAAGTGCCCAGAGGCACCGGCCCTGCTACCCTGTTACCTTGGAAGCGGCGTCTGGGAAGTGGGTGGGTGACCCCCGGGACGCCGTGGTGGGTCCTGGTCCCTCGGGTGCTTCCCGGAAGTGGCGGCCGCTTCCCTGTGACTTCCGGTCCGCTGGCCCCGCCCCGCAGGCTCTCCCTGCAGCCCCGGATCGGGGCGGGCGGGGCTGGGGACAGAGCAGAGGGGCTGCCTCGCCTCCCCACCCCACCCAGCGGGTCCCCACGATGCTGCCGCCCCCGGGGGCCTGGTGGGGTCGGCAGGCCGCGCCTCAGCGTCCTCTCTGGTCCGCGCCCCAGAGCGAGGAGGCGGTGAGCGCCGTGGTGCACCGGATCCCCTGCCGGGACCTGCCCCCCACTCTCATCCGCACCAACCGCTTCACGGCCGGCTTCCAGGGCATCGTGGACGCCTACGGCGTGGGCCGCTACCAGGAGGTGAACCCCGGTGAGGCTGGGCGGAGGCCGGGCGTCTCCGCGCTCGGGGCCAGCGAGGGGCTGGCAGGGCAGCGCCTTGGCCGAGGAGCGGCCTCCATGTGGGTCCGGCTCACGCGCGCTGGCGAGTCTCTGCGCTTCTCTGAGCCTCGGTGTCCTGCTGCGGAATGGGAATAAGAGGCCGCCGTCGGGACAGGGCTGGGAGGGGAAGCTGCCCGCTGGCCTGCAGCCCGCGGGCTGGGGAGGTCTCCAGTGCGGCCTTGGGTGGGCTCCTCGGACACTGCCCCTGAGTGGGGGGCTCTGCTGCGGGTGTTTACTAGGAGAGGTGCTCCGGGGAGGGGCCGCAGGGGGCAGGGGGCAGGGGCCTGCGGGGCGCCCGGGGCTGAGTAGCCCACACCCACGTCCGCCTCCGCTGGCCGCAGACCCAGTGAGGCTGTGGGCCCGCCTGCTGGGCCTCGCCGCCCGAAGAGGCCACACTCCAAACGGGGGTGTTTGGGGAGCGGGAGGGTGCCCAGGCCTGGCACAGCAGCCGGGCACCTGCGGGGGGCGTGAGTGCTGTGTTGAAACTGGAGTTTTTACGAGTCTCCATTTTGCAAGTTGTCACAAAACGTGAGCGATGTGGCAGCACAGCGCTCCCCACCCCCACCCTGCACAGTGGTGGGGGCAGTGGTGCCCCCAGCGTCCCCACTTCCCCGAAGTGCACCGAGGCCTGGCGCTGACGTGACCCGGCGTTCCAGCTCAGCTCCTTCCGTGCTCACGGGTGGCCGGAGCCGCCCCCAGCCCAGTGCTTCCGTCTGCCCGGCCTGCCGTGGGCAAGCTCCGCGTGGCCGCTCTGTGACCCGGTCGCGCTGACGTTTCCGTTTGCGGGGGGGGACGCCGGGCTCAGAGAGGTTCGGCCACGCTGCAGGCGGCGGCAGGTCTGCACGCGGCCAGCAGCCTGGGCCACCTCCCCGTTCCTGGCCCAGAGCCTGCCGCAGGCGTCCGTGCGTGTGGGGTGGGCAGGCGGCCCTCGTGGGCCCTGGCTGACCGCGGCCGCTCTGCCCGCAGCGCCGTACACCATCATCACCTTCCCCTTCCTCTTCGCCGTCATGTTCGGCGACGTGGGCCACGGGCTGCTCATGTTCCTCTTCGCCCTGGCCATGGTGCTCGCCGAGAACCGGCCGGCGGTGAAGACGGCGCAGAACGAGGTGAGGGGCCTGGCCGGGCGGGGGCTGGGCGGGGGGCGCCCGCAGGCCCTGACCCGCCCCGCCCCAGATCTGGAGGACCTTCTTCGGGGGCCGCTACCTGCTTCTGCTCATGGGCCTGTTCTCCATCTACACCGGCTTCATCTACAACGAGTGCTTCAGCCGCGCCACCGCCATCTTCCGCTCGGGCTGGAGCGTGGCCACCATGGCCGACCAGTCCGGCTGGAGGTGAGCGAGGCCGCCCCGCCCTGCCCCCCCGCCGCCCCCCCGCCCTGACCGCCTGCTCTTGCTGCAGCGACGCCTTCCTAGCCGAGCACCCGCTGCTAACCCTCGACCCCAACGTCACCGGCGTCTTCCTGAGGCCCTACCCCTTCGGCATCGACCCGGTAGGCCCCGCGCTGGCTGTGGGGCCAAGGGAGCGAGGGCGGGTGGGGCGCCCGCCTCCAGCCGTGCCCACTGGCCCCCGGGGGACCAGCCCCTCCACGCACCGTTCCCGCTGGGGGCGGGTGGTGCCGAGGCCCGACGGGCTGACGGCCCTGCGCCCCGCCCCTCCTGCCACCCCAGATCTGGAGCCTGGCGGTCAACCACCTGAGCTTCCTCAACTCCTTCAAGATGAAGATGTCCGTCATTCTGGGGGTCACCCACATGGCCTTCGGGGTGGTCCTGGGAGTCTTCAACCACGTGTGAGGCCCGGGCGCGGGGCGGGGTGGGGGGCGCGGGCGGCCGGCGGCGGCAGTGCTGACGGCCCGCCGCCCACCCAGGCACTTCGGCCAGTGGCACCGGCTGGTGCTGGAGACGCTGCCCGAGCTGGTCTTCCTGCTGGGCCTGTTCGGCTACCTGGTCTTCCTGGTCTGCTACAAGTGGCTGTGGGTCTCGGCCGCCGGCGCCGCCTCTGCCCCCAGCATCCTCATCCACTTCATCGGCATGTTCCTGTTCTCCTCCAGCCCCACCAACCGGCTCCTGTTCCCCGGGCAGGTGGGCCGTGAGAGCGGGGCCGCGGTCGGTGCGGGCCCCTCCCGGGAGGCGCCCCCTCAAGGGTCGCGGCTCGGGCTGGGTGCTCGGCTCTGGGGCCCACCTGTGCCCCCTCTCCCCGCAGAAAGAGGTGCAGTCTGCGCTGGTGGTCCTGGCCTTGGCCACGGTGCCCGTCCTGCTGCTCGGCACGCCCCTGTTCCTGCGCTGGCAGCACCGCCGTCGCTTCCCCAGGAGGCCTGCTGGCCGGCAGCTGGTAGGGGCACGTGGCAGGAGGGCCGCCGGGAGGGGGGCGCTGCCAGGCCCTGGGGGGCGGCCTGGGCCCCACCTGAGGTGCTGATGCTGACTGCTCCCCCAGGACGAGGACAGGGCCAGGCTGCTGGACGGGCCGGGCTCTGACGAGGAGAGGGCGGAGTGCCCGGGCGCCCCAGAGGAGGCTGAGGTGGGTACAGCGGTCTCTGGGGCGGGGCGGGGCTGCCAGCCTGGCCGGGCCCTCACTGCCGCCGGCCGCCCGCAGCTCGTCCTCTCCGAGGTCTTCATGCACCAGGCCATCCACACCATCGAGTTCTGCCTGGGCTGCATCTCCAACACGGCCTCCTACCTGCGCCTCTGGGCCCTGAGCCTGGCCCACGCCCGTGAGTGAGCCCGGCCGCTCAGCTGCCGGCCGGCAGCCTCGGTGTCCCCCTGCTGGCCCCATGGGGAGTGGGGTGCTTCGGAGGGGGCTGGCGGGCACCCCTCGGCCCTGGTCCCCACGGCCCCTCCTCGGCCCCCAGAGCTGTCGGAGGTCCTGTGGGCCATGGTGATGCGCGTGGGCCTGAGCCACAAGATGGGCGTGGCGGCCGTGGTGCTGGTGCCCGTCTTCGCTGCCTTTGCCGTGCTGACCGTGGCCATCCTGCTGGTGATGGAGGGGCTCTCCGCCTTCCTGCACGCGCTGCGGCTGCACTGGTGAGCGCCCGCCCGCCCCGTGCCGCCCGCCCGTGCCGCCCTGCCCCCGCCCGGGGCTGCTCTCACCAGCCCCTCCTCGCCCCCAGGGTGGAGTTCCAGAACAAGTTCTACTCGGGCACCGGCTACAAGCTGACGCCCTTCACCTTCGCCGTGGAGGAGTAGCCCGCCAGGGCCCTGCGGTGCCCCTGCCCCATGGGGAGGGGAGGAATAAAGATATGCCCGGGAACTGTGTCTGGGTCTCTGAGGCCAGGCCGGGAGGCCGCCGGCAGCACGTGCAGGCCTCGGCTGGTCCTGCCCGCCAGCCTCTCCAGCTGGCCTAGGGCCCTTGGTAGCTGAAGTGGGTGCGGGGTGCGGGGCGCAGGAGGCACTGTCTAGGATCTGGGGCCCCGAGAGGGGGAAGACTCATCGCACATCTGCTGTAATTCCACTTGGGGGGCAAGGGGGCACGGTGGGGCGAAGAAGGGGTGTTTCTGGCACACACCAGCTCCGAATCTGTGTTCCGGGCTGAGCACCCCATCCCTGGGGTGTGCAAACTGGCAGTTAGGGGGGCATCAGCGCGAGTCGGCCACCACCCCGCCCTTTGCTGTGCCAGCCCTGGGCACTCACTCTGAGGCTGCCCCGGCACCCATGCCCCGCACCACAGGGGCAGGGAAGGGCTGGCCGGCTCCAGGCCCTGGCTCCCTGTCGCGGCAAGCCAGTCTGTCCTGCTCCCCGAAACTGCCCTCCGGCTGGTGCGGCCCCTCTGCCAGGACCCTGGCGGGGGAGGCAGAGTCCCTGCCCGCCCAGAGGCCCCCTTCTTCCCACAGGGAGCCACCATTGGCTCTTTCCGCCAGAGGCCCCACGGACAGGCACTGGGCACAGGGAGTGGGTGGTGGGCCCCTCCACTGCGGCTTACTTGGCCAGCTGCTGGGGGCAGGCCTCATGGGCCCTGCAGTGCCGTCTCCTGGCAGGCCTGGCTCTGGGCAGTGCTGGCTGGGCCCAAGGCAAGTGGTGCCCGGACCCTAGAGGGCTGCGGGCCTCTGGACTGAGACGGCCCCCTGGGCAGCAGCGCTGGACAGAGACCTGTGGATGGGGAAGTGGGTGGGGGCGGGGGCTGAGCATGTCGGGTGGAGAGGCTCGTGCGACCCCATGAGACACGGTCGGCCCTGGGCTTGGACACGTGGACGGGAGGGAGCCAAAGTCCACCTGCCCTGGGGTCAGCACTCGCCGAGGGTGGGGGTGGACAGAGGTCCGCGGAGACGGGGGGAGGTCACGGGCAGACACAGCCGGGCCCAGCCCGCACGAGCCGGAGCGCAAATGCAGGCGGGGAGTGCAGGGAGATGAGACCTGGGGAAAACCCGCATAAAGAACAGAAGCAACGGGCAGGGTGGCCCGAGGGCCGGTACCACCTCATGGAGGGGCTAGGGAGGCCTGAGCGGTGACTCCGTGCTGACGGGGTGGGAAGGAGCCCGGCTGCTTGGGGGGCTGCTGGGGGCCAGGGCCTGGCTCTCGGGCACAGGCAGGCGCTGCCCCCTCAGCTGCCTGGACGTCCGGACACCGCCTGGTTAAAACCCCCGCCAGCCCCCGCCTGTCCAGCTGTTGGGTCTCCCTGCCACGGCTCCGGCGTATGCGTGGGGGGCGCAGAGGGCGAACGGGGGAGGCCAGGGGGGCCCAGGCTGCAGTGGCTGTGTGCAGCAACTGCAGCGCCTCCCCAGCAGCCTTCTGACTGGGCGATGCCGAGCACCCCGAGATTCGGGACACATACGGGGCCACAGCTGAGAAGACAGTTTTAATTTTTATTATTTGTATAGTACAATCTCTGGGAGCAGAAACAGGCACAAAAAACAAGAGTTCAGAGTAAAAAAAAAAAAATCTCTAAAGGACATTTCATCCGAGTAGATTTCACAGCTGTCCACGCCCGCACCCCACACCAGCATGGGTGGTGGGGGAGGGCCCCCCATGGCCCCGGCCCCGGGCAAGCAGAGGTGGGGAGAGGCCGGGGTGGGGCCGGCAGGCAGGAGGCACGGGCGCCGCCTGGCCCAGCGGCCAGCGCTGTGGCCCCCGCTGACCTCCCGCCCCAGAGCTGGGTTAGTAAAGCACATTCAGCCAGGAGGGCCTGGCGCCCAGTCCACTGGGGTGGTCGGTTCAGCGCGGCGCCCACGCCAGGCGCCAGGGCCGCACTCCGGGTCGGCCGGCAGCAGCCCGGCCACGGGCACCTGCTGCCTACCAGCCCCGCGGCAGGAGCTGATCCGGGGCTCTCAGCCACCGCCGCCGGCTGGGCACCCCGAGCCGCGGTTCACTCGCCCCCACCATGGAGCTGTCAGCAGCTCCCCGTGGGAATCAACTCCAGCCCAGCGGGACCCGCCACGGCGCCAGCTCCTGCCCTCTGCCGTCTCCGCCCGCTCCGAGCCCGGAGTGGAAAATGCCCCTCTAGAGTAAAAGGATTCTGGGGTACTGCGCTATTGCACTGTTGCGCTCTAGTTCTGCTTCCGATCGTGGGTCAGAGTCCTAGTGAAATCGTAAACAAGATATGAAATAAATGTTACTCGGTTTAATACAGCCTCTCGTATCATGCACATCTGCGTCCGCGGTGACCCCCCAGCCTTCTTGCCGCAGGCACAGTAGCCGGAGCAGAGGGGCCCGCGGCCCAGCGCCCCTCGCCGTCCAGGGATGAAGTGTCCGCCGTCCTCCCGGTCACACCCCAAGCTTCCCCTTCTGGTCGAAATAGGCGTCGAACCTCGCCTGGGCGTAGTCCTGGGGGCACAAGGAGGGCGGCTCGTCAGGGCTGGGCCAGCCGGCTGCCCAGGCCACCCACCGCCGGCCAGCCAGAGGAGGGGCCCTCTGGTCCCGGGTGCTGCGGGGACGCAGCTGCCCCCGCTGCCTGGCCGCACCCTGCCGAGGGCGGGCCGCCTCTCCAGGCGCGGGGAGGCTCGAGGACGCGCAGCCGCTTCGCCAAAGGCCCACGCACCCACAGCACGCGACCCCAGGGGTGGAAGCAACCACCCCGAACGTACCATGTACCCAAATTCAATGGATGAAATCTTGGCCTGCACGATGGACCACAGTCCCCAGAAGAAATGGGACGCCAGGGCAAACCTGCGGCCGGGGGCACACACGTGAGAGCCGGGCCCAGGGGGAGGCACCGCCCAGAGCCAGCGAGGAAGACAGAGGGCGGGCCCGCATCCGGCTGGGACCTGCCCGTCACCGCCCGGTCGGGGTCAGCCGGAGCTCTGGCCCCGTCCGGGACGCACTGTCCGTCCACCCTCGCCACTCCCGCCTGTTCGGCTGCGGCCCCCGGCTGCCCTTCCTGTCTGGCCCGCACCCCCCCCACTCCTGCCTCCCTCCCTGCAAGGCGCCCGCAGACGGCCACTCGGGGCAGCCGGGGGCAGCGTGGCCTCACACGCCCCGTGGTTCTCTGGTCCCCCAGAAGCTGGCGCCCGCGCTCAGGCCCTGTGGCCGACAGGCTGGTGCCCACGCCAGGGGCCGCCCTCCCGGCGCCACGCTCATCCCCGCGGACAAGCACCACGCGCCATTTTCCAAGAGCGGCAGGATTCCGGTGCCCCAAACCCCCGCACCGGCAAGTGGGAGCCGGCGGGCCCCGCGGGGGGGAGATACCTGTTGACTTCAAGTAACATTTCTTCTTCCATGATGGACTTTGCTTCGTTACTGAGGTTTTTGAATTCGTTCTGGAATGCAGCCAAGTAACTGGAGATAAAGTGGAGCTGGAAAGAAAGCAACTACGTCAGGCCCAGTGACTGACCGACGGCCACGGCGCCGGGCACCCCCGGCCGCTCCAGGGGCCTGGACAGGCATGGCAGCTCCTGCCCGCGGTCAGTGCCGACGCGCGTCCCGGGCCCCGGGCCCCGCGGCCAACAGGGCAGCGCAGAGCCGCGGCTTCCTCACAGGTCCCGTCTCCTGGCCTCGCCGTCCTCACTGGCTGAAGCGGCCCGCCGGGCGCCAGGCCGGGCTGACCCTCGCGCAGGAGCTGCCGCGGGCAGGGTCGGGCAGGCCAGAGCCTCCCGCCGCCAAGAGGCCAGTCGCCCACCCGCAGGCTCTGGTTCAGAGAGGACACAACCTAAGACCGTGCGGGGTGACACTCGGCCGGCACGAGGGGCGCAGGCGGGCCCACCTCCCGGCTCGTCACACGAGAAGGCAAGAGGACGCGGCGGCCGGCGCTCTGGGGGCCAGCAGGGCGCCAGCCCAACTCCTCACACCGCCCCCTGCGGCTGCTCGCCCCCCAGAGAGCTGCGTCCAGGGCCAAGCGCCGCCCGGGCAGGCGGGTCCCGCGCCAGCCCCACACAGAGAGGGCCGTCGGGCACGTGACAGGCACCGCGGGGCGAGGCAGAGGCGAAGCTGAGCCCGGAAACACGCTGGCCGCGGCAGGCCGGTGCGAGCCCACACAGCACCTCTCTAAGCCCCAGCTAAGCAGCCCCGGCGGGCTGACTTCTGGGAGATGCTAAACACCGAAGTTGGCAAATGAAAATAAAAAACGGGAACAGATCAGCACCCTGACAAAACAGTAATAAATGACCCTCCCTCCAAAGCACTGCTGGGCAAGGCTCAGCAAGAGGACGGACCCACGAGGAGGCACCTCTGGCGGGACGCGGCGCCTCTGCACAGACGAAAAGCCCAGACACGAGGTCCAGTTTGGGCCTGCACCTAACAGAGAAAGTGACACTGAAAGCAACGGGGCTTGCCTCACCTGTGCAGTTTCAAAAAAGCATCCTGAAAGCGGAAAAGGTGATCGAATCCGCCACACGGCGCTCCCCTCACGGGGCCGCCTACCTGTTGCCTCCTGGTGGGGTACTTGTGGATGTTCGCTCTGAAGAAAGGGAACTTCTCGTAGCTGTAGTCGTACATCCACTCGCAGAAGTGATTCCCGATGTCAAACCCCCTGGCGAGAGATAAGGGACACAGAGATGAGGCCAAGCGCCCAGGCCCGGGCTGCATCACGACGCCCCCACGCTGGCCTGACGGCCGAGGGCCCGAGGACACTCCAGGGACACGGCCCGCGGCCGGCGGCTCCCCCAGCCAGCATGGCGGTGAGAGGAAGACGGGCGCGCCCACAGCACGCACCGGGCCCGTGTCCCGGGGGCTGCGGCCGCAACGGCCAGCCAAGCCGAGGAGCAGCTGCCCCGGGGCTTCTGGGGGAGGCCGCCTGCCCCGCCACGCCACGTCACGCGCGCGACGGGGCAGAGCGGCGAGACGCCGACAGAAGAGCAAGCCCGCGGCGCGGTACCTGTAGTTGTAGCTGCTGTATTCAAAGTCGATGAGCATGAGCTTCTGCCTCCCAGCGCCCTCCCTGCCGTCCAGCAGTAAGATGTTCCCTGCAAACAGGTTTGGGGGCACGGCTCTCACTCTGGGCCCTCGCCGCGGGCCCCCCAGGGCTCTTCAGGAGCCAGCTCCAGGCCCCGCTGGGCAGTGCCGGGCCCGGGGCGGGGCCTTGCAGGCTTTCCGGCCTCTCCGTCCGGGCTCTGTGGAGGCCCGGCTTCTCGGCTTCAGCACTGGCCTTCAGTGCCCAGGGACGGAGGAGGACTTGAGGCCGCAGCCTGAGAAGACGCACGGTGTCTGCCCGGCGGCCCCTTGCAGGGAGGCCCGTGAAGGCCCCGCCAGAGGGGCCTGGACAACGCGGCAAATTGTGGCTGACAGTTCCACACCCTGACTGACCCAACCTGGCCAACGGGCAAGACTCAAACTGGCACCTTACTGGTGACGTCCTCACCAGGGCCTGTCCTTAAAATGAGAAACAAAGGGGGTGGGAGACAGCCCAGCAAAGCCACTGTCCCGGGGGCAGCGGCCCGGCTGGGCAGGCCCTGCTTAAACTGGACTGTGTGACTCACGTCGGGCCGAGCGTGGGCACAGGAAGAGGCAGAAGGCAGCGTCTTCTTAACACAGAGGAGCCTGAGACCACTAATGGCACGGACGGCGTCAGCGAGAAGGGGCGGGCAGGCGTGGGGGGCGGCTCTCCCCCGGATCTGCCGGCCTTTCGCTCGCGGGGGGCACGCGGAAGGACAAGGCCGGCGCCGGCCCCGTTAAGCCCTTTATCCCAGCTCCCGGTCTGGGGCTTTCCCCATGAATCTGTTTTTCACAGAAATGGGATGACAGGTCTAAAACTGGCTTTTATCTCGACGCTTCCTGGAGACTCTCCTGCCTGTCTGTGTGAGACTGGCTCGCTGTGTGGCCGTGACGGCGTCACCCCGCGGCCTGGCACCCCGCCCGCCCACGCCTCCTCCACAGGACGGGCGCAGCTCACCTTCCTGACAGTCGTTGTGACAGAACACCACTGGGGACGGCGTCGACTCCAGCAGCAACCTGGAAGGGAGGCGGCCGTCACGTGTCCAGCCAGGCAGGCCGCTGCTCCCGGGCAGCCAGGGCCACTCTGCGCCAGGGCCCGGCCGGCAGCGCACATGGTGAGTCCACGTGAATTCTGCCAACTCGGAGGAGGCACCAGCTCCAAGGCAGCTCCGCCCAGATGCACACGCAGGCGCCAGGCCGCCCCGCGCCCTCACAGGCCTCTCTCTGGGAGGGCCCTTCCTGGAGGACCCCGCCCCCGCCTCGGGCGGTCGCTGGTCTGGGCGCTGTCTGACCCCCGCCCGGAGTGGGTCCCTGCCCATCGGTCTGCCTCAGCCTCTGCTTTCCCGCTCGGCCCTGTCACACCGACACTGTTTTATTCACTGGTCTCCCGTCTCCTCGCACGACAGGTGCTTCTTGAGGAACCGCGTCCTCAGGACCCATCAGTGCTGGACACACAGACACTCGGCCCGCGGGCAATGAGAGGCGATGACACCGGGCGCTCGCTCGGGCCCTGCAGCTCCTCACCTGGGCACACCCCGGCCGGCCCTACAGCCCCTTTAGTTTAGTGTCCAACGGTCCCAGCGCCCAGTCCCGGCCCTGCTAAGCCATCTTACTCCCTCGGAAGCCTCCGCGGCGGAGCAGGCTGTGCCCGAGCTCATGTGAGCCGCGGCCCAGCACAGGATGCGGCTCCTCAAACGCACACCACAGAGAGTGGGCGCTGCCCGTGGGCACAGGGAGCGGCCCGGCCATGACCTCGGCGACAGCGCGCGCCTCCCAGGTGGCGTCTTGCCGAGTCGGGCGACGGAGAGAAAAGCTCACCTCAGGTTCTCCAGTTCCAGAGGCAGATTGTAGCTGAGGAATTTGTGGAGCTGCTTAACTCTGGACTCCGCAGTAAATTTAATTCTCAGCACTTGATTGAGATACCTGTCCGAGAGAGGGGACGAGGGTCGTTGCTAGTCCCGTGTGGCTTGTTCGGGGAGCCCCACGTGCGGGCAGCACCAGGCCCTGGCCCCCGACGGGAGCAGCGCCGGCGCGGGGCTCTGGGACGCGGTCTCGGCCCACCCACCGTTGGGCGGCGTTTCTCCAGCAGACTCCTCTTCTGCGTCAGGACGGAGCCTTCCCTGGTGAGAGCCAAACCCCCCGGCCTGACGGCCGGCACCGGCGGGCAGGGGCCGAGCCGGTGCCCACCGCACCCCCGGAGCCGCTGGCACAGCGTGACGTCAGAGCAGCACTTACTTTTCCATGGTTCCAAAAAGCCATTTTGGTTCCTTGTTGAACGGCATTTTCATGCCATGAAATGTGGCCATTTTCTCAGCTATTTCTGCAGAAATATCTGGCAGACTTAACTCTTCAGTGTCTAATCGCCGGCTCTGGAAAAAGAAGGGAATCAGAACGTGGATCTGTGCAGGGAGCCTGGACGCAGGGCCGCGCCCCAAGAACCAGGGGCCAGCTGCGTGGGCACCCGCGTCTCCCGGGGAGCGGGCACTGAGCGCCTCGGCCGGTGACCCTGCAAGGCTGCGGAGTGTCCCGGGGCGGCCAGGTCACCTCAAAGGCCAAGCACGCCTGAGCCTCTGGCTGTGAGTGTCCTCCTCACAAGCCCAACACGTGGCCTGCACGCTGCCCTCCCTCGACACCGCGTCTGCCCTCCCTGGGGAGAAGCCCCAGGTCGCCCCTTTGTTTTGAGGGACCCAGCACCCAGCTCCCTCGCCAGCTGGGACGGCCTGTCTGGGGTAGACGGGCTCTGGTCAGAAGCCGTGAGGAAGACCCTCAGAAGGCAGCAGGGCAGGCTCACCGCATTCGCAGCCACTCTCAGGCGCTCGCAGCCTCCCAGCGAACTGGCCCGAGAGCGACTGCTTTGAGCACACAGGGCACGATGTGTCCCGCGTCAGAGGCGCCCACGCAAGGCCGGCTCTGCTGTCAGCGCCGCATGGCTGAGGGCCCTGCACCAGGCAGAAGAGGCTGCCAGGGCCGGCGTCCCCCCCCAGGGGGTCTCGCCGAAGGCAGGCGCTCACTGAGGGCACCAGGCTCAACCCCGAGTTGGCGCCCCAGACGGGAGCAGGGGCCGCGGCCCCAGGGGCAGGACAGACTTGGACGCAGCTCACTTCCCCGCGAGCTGCTGAAAACGCCGGCGAGGAGGCTGGCAGCGCGGACATTCAAAGCGAAGGGGCTGGAGGAGGCCCTCAGGATTCCGGGCTCCCTTCCCAGGGCAGAGAAGGGCGACCATCGACGTTCTCAGGGGCACGGCTCCACCCCCGCAAGGACGCCCCAGAAGATGGGCCTCAGCTTGCCCACTGGGCGGAGCAGCCGGGACTAACTCGGGGAGTTGAGCCAGGCCGCAGGAGCCGCCATGCGGTGGGCACGGGCTGCCGCAGACAGGACGAAGAGACTCCTCCTGTGCCTGAGTCGGCAGAAGAGCACAGGCCCGGAACAGGTGCTGTCCCCAGCCGGGCACCGCAGGGGGCTCCCGCCTGCCCATGGACGCCCCTGGGGCCTCTCCCCGCCCACCCCTTTCCTCCAGCGAGCCCCGGGGAGGTAGGTGCGCACAGTAGGTGCACACACGAAGCAGGTTCCAGTTTGCCTGTCGGCCTTTATTAAAAGGATCCGACTGTAGTCTTCGCACTTGGCTTTTATTAGTCAACATTGTTTTAAGATTCCCAAGCGGCCACCTGAAGCACTCGGAGTGTCTCACGTTCACAGAACTCGAGACGTCAGTGACTGTGCCTGGCTCGCGCCAGGCAGTGGCACCGTCTCCACGCGGGGTCAATGAGGCGGCTGCCAGGGGAGGCCAGTCCTGTGACACTGGGGGCCGCAGACCACAAAGATGCACCTGCCCAGGCCGCGGGGCCCTCGGAGGGAGCCCCTCCTCCCGGCCCAGCGGGCCACGGCCCGGGGCCCGCCCGCCGCCCGTCCTGGCAGCCCTGGGGGCACGGCGTGAGGCCCGTCCTCAGGGGCCGCCCCTCCAGCAGGCTGGGGGAGCACGTGCAACACGGGCAGGGCGGCCTCAGGTCAGCCGCGGGCCAGTTCCTGGGAACACGGCTTCGCACGGCAGGGAGCAGGCCCCAGCACGGCTGCTCCCCTGCGCCTTCCCGTCAACGTGGTAACGAGATGACGTTACTTAAGGGACTGCTGAGTATCTTTTATTTGGACGAACATATCTCTGCAGGAAAGACAGGTTCTGGTGTAAATTCAATAGAAAACGTGATTTCCTTTATTTCCGACAGTTTCATAATCGCCGTCGCGTCACCACTCCAGCCCACAGCGTCTCAGCCCCGCAGCAGCAGGCTCCCGCCGCCGCCGAGACTTACCGGGATGAACTGCTCCAGGCGGCCTTGGGGAAAGATGCCGTAGAGTTTGGGCCCCAGCGACCTCTCGGCGAGAATGGCGAACATCACGCTCTCCAGGACCATGGCCTCGGCCCCCTGGAACAGATGGCACAGAGCAGCTTGAGACGCGGCCGCGAGCCAGGCCCCGCACACCCACTGCAGCACACGAGAGGGCAGTGCCCTGGGCCTGCCCCGTCCATAGGAAGGATCCGAGGCCAGCGGGCACTTCTCAAGAGCTGGGTCCAGGCTCAGAAGGTCAGGCTGCATCGATGAGGTTTAAAGTGCAAGTTCGGCTGAGGCCCCTGGCTTCAAAGCAGGGCAGTAATGGAACGGTGCGGGGGTTTTATGGCTTCATTTACTTCAAAGCTTTGTGAGCCCCAGTCTTGGCATCTTGTCAAAGCCCCAACGAGACACCCGCTGGGGGCCCACTCTGGGCGGTGCCTTCTGTTCCTCCCTGGCCTGCGGGTCCAGGACGTTTGGGAACCGCTGACTGGGAGGGGGCTGGGCCCTCTGGCTCAGGACACCCGCAGAGACACCGGGCTCCAGCTCAGGCTCGGCCGGCGGAGTGGGCTGTCCCGGGGGGCAGCTGTGCTATGACCACCGGGCCTCCAAAACCCATCTTCGGTCTTGATTCAAATTCATTCCTTGGTCCTGGCCCCCCAAACAACATGACAGCTTAAAAATTCCCTTTTTGGGGGGTGTTGCTACTGACCAGACAGTGCCCCTGAATCTATTAGGGAGCTTTGACAAATGGAGGGTCTCGGTCCTGTCTGAGGAGGGGCACAGAGGTGTGGTCTGGCGACACTCGTGGGTGATTCTGACTCAGCCCTGTTAATAAAGGTGCTGGGGGGCCGGGGGTGGGGGGGAGCAGTACACCCCAGGGGAAACGCTGCTCACAAACAAAACAGAAATGCTGCTCAAAATTACAAAAATAAACCGAGAAACCTGCCAGGACACCGGGTGGCAATGACAGGCCCAGTCAGCGAGAGGACACAGCCAAGCCACTCTGCAGGCCGCGCCCCAGCAAGGCGAAGAGTTTCTCGATCACATCACGGCCCCCACCTGCGCGACCGAGGCCACAGCCCGCACGCACGACAGTCCTTCCAGACCCCGTGGACGCCGAGACCAGCACGACGGAATCGGGGCCTCTGGGAGGTGACTGGGAGGAGAGGCCACGGGGTGGCGCCTCCAGGGTCCAGCGTGCTGCGGCCTGAGGACAGGGCTGGCGCCCTCGGGCCGAGGCAGAAGGCAGGCCGGCGGTCACGGGGCGTCCTCGCCAGCGCCCGAGTGTGCTGGCCTCCGAGCCCAGGCCTCGGGCCCAGGCGTCAGGTTTTGGTGGCCCCAGCAGGCTGACCACGTGGCCACGCAGACCCGCCAGGGCCTCACGGGCGCCAGAGTGGAGTCTCCGGCGGCCCTTGGAGAGGTATAGCTCTGGACACCTCTGCTGGGCAGGCAACCTGTCTTCTCTGGTTCGTCTGGTCCTGGCACAAGACACTGGGCACACTGGCCCTGTCCAGCCTCAGAGACTCCCTCCCGGAGGCGCAGCGCCACTCACGCAGCCTGCGCACAGCCCACGGTGGGAGGGCCCTCAGGGCCACCACGCCGAAGGCCCGGCCAGGGCGCGGCCATCGGGACCCGTCTGCCCTCTGCTGGCTGCCCCACCTCAGCCCAGACTCTCCCCTCTCCCACCCTTTCCAGAGGGGGTTAGGACTTCTGTCTGGGTGTCCAGAATTTGGTTGGAATTGAAACTGGTTCTTTCACTTCCCGCTCCGTAGAGACCAAGCCGGAGGGTGTCGACGTCGGCACCGCACAAACCCCAGGGGCCTCCAGCTGAAAAGGTCGGCTTCGCTTTGAGATCTACACCCCACTGCTGGATTTCTGCGAGTTCAGAGCTCTGCGCACGCGGCGCACAGCTCCGGGGCCCCAGGAGGCACTGCCGGGGTGGGGGGGGGGGCGCCAGGGGTGGGGCTCTGCGGGTGCCCGCCTCACGCCGGGAGGGAGGGGCACGGTGTGTGCAGGAAAGAGCCTGGTTTTTCTCATTTTTCCTTTTTGTATTTTTTCTTTTCTCCTTTCTGGAGGGAAGACTAGAGAGACTGAAGCGGCCGAGCCCGAGCAGGAGGCGCAGACAGGCGGGGGGCGGGCGCGGGGGCCGAGGGCGCGCAGCGGGGCTAGAGCGGGGCGGGCAGCGGGCTCCGTGTCCACCCTGCCAGGCCACAGGCCTGACCACAGCTGTTCCGGCCGCCTCAGCTACTCACTGCGGCTTCAGAGTCGTTCCTACAGTCACCCCAAAATAGCCACTGGGTGTCGACGCAGCCTGCGCTGTGCTGCGCCCCAGCACCCGCAAGGGCCTGCGGACGGGCTCCCCGCTGGAGGGACAGGTCAGCGGGCGGGTCCGGGGCAGAGCGGGAGACTGCAGTGGGGGACGGGTGGGTGTGACGGGGGGACAACTTCCAAGGAGGCGACAGACACCGGGAGGTGAGACGGAGCCGGGGGACCCGCGGGCGGCACATGCGGGAGCTGGGGGCCGAGAGCCGGAGTGACGGGGGAAGAGGGGCCGCGGGGCCAGGGGCGGGGCCAGGCCTTCCCAGCCCTTCCACAGCGTTCCCGTCAGGGGCCCGGCCCAAGAGGAGGGCCCAGCAGAGCCCAGGGCCGCGACGGCTTCCCCCGGCCCCACCACCGAGAGACAGCGCGAGGGCACCCGCCTGTGCCCGCGCCTCCCGCCGCCTGCACCGCCTCACTGGCCAGAGCAACAGACGCCCAGTGTCCCGCCAGCAGCGCGCAGCCCGCCACCTGGGCACCCACGAGCAGGACAGGAGGACACAGGGGAGGGGAGCAGCGAGGGGGAGGCGGAGCCCTCCCAGGAGCTGCGGACAGGCGAGACCGCACGGCGGCAGGGGCCGGGCCGTGTCGTGGGGGGCCTGGCACGCCCTGTGCAGCCCGCCCCTCGGTGCGGCTCTGGGGAGGGAGCCTTCGGGAGACGGTCGGCAGCAGACCCCAGCCCCCACTCAGGGCTCGGAGAGGCACACGGCCCCCAGCCGACAACCACTGCCTCCCTGAGGCCCGGAGGACCGGCTGCAGGGCCGAGGGGCGCCCCGGGCCTCCGCGGGGGTGCCCTGATCACAAGGGCAAATGGAAAGGGGGCGTCTGGGATGAAGGGGCGCCCCAGGAACAGTGGGAGAGGGGTCGTGATAAGGGGCAGAGATGGAGAGGCTGCCCCAGGCGCAGTTTGGAGGGGCCGGCCTGGCCTCTGTGACTGAGTTTGCTGCGAGGAGGAGGAAGAGCTTGAGGCTCCTCTTGGACCTGGTGAGACAGGGAGGGAGACGCGACTCGGCTGCGGGCTGGCTCCAGGGCTCAGGCCGGGGGGGGGGGCGGGTAGCCGCCAGCCCGGCGTAGAGGGGCATGAGGGTCCTGAGAAGAGGCTCTCGGGCCCAACTGAGGGGCCTTCAGCGCTGAGCCAGCGGGAGGGCAGCCTGGGGGGGGACCAGGTACTCTGCGGTCGCCCTCTCGGTGTCCGGGTGAGCGCCAGGTCAGCCTGGAGACCCAGGGCCCACAGAGCCTGCAGGGGCCGACACCAGAACGGGTCGTTTTCTCCTGACTGCATTTCCTCAGGGCCCCTCCGGGGCACCCCCTGGCTCCCCTGGACCAGGACCCCAGAGCAGGGCCGGCAAAGCCGCCCACGGACGTGCGGGAAGACGCAGCAGCTCCGGCCGGCACCTCGCCCCGTCATTTCCCCTCCCGACCTCAACGGTGAGCAGTTCCGTGAGCCCAGCAGCGTGGAGAGTCGGCCCGGGAGCACCTACACCCCGGAGAGGCCATCAGTGGCCCGGACTCCCCGATTCTGAGCCGGAGGGGACGGTGGCGCCTCCGCCCTCCGCCCCCAGCCCCAGGGAGACACTCGGGGAGCAGAGTGAGCGCAGGCCTCCTGCCCGGCGACCTCCGCCTTGCGTCACCCCTCGACCTCTCAGCAACACACGGGCGAAGACGCCACGGGCCACCACCTACGCTCGGCCCTGCGGGGCGGTGCCCAGCAGACCAGGAGCTGGACAGGACTGCAGGGCGGGGCCTGTCTGCCCGGAGCAGCGCGCTCAGCCAGCGCACGCCTCAGACGGAGGCAGAGGGACTTCATTACTTACTTGAAATTCATTTTCTTTCTGAGCTTGTTCGGATCCCTCCTTATTACAGGACCTCTACGGACGAGAAAAAGCAAACACTTCCGGTGAGACAGGGAAGCGGGCAGCCGCGGACAGTCGGGCTGATGAGACCTCGCGGCCCCCGCCTGCATGTCCTTCCTCGGCTGAGTGGGCGGGCGAGGCCCGAGGGCATCCTGCCCCACGAGGGGCCGTGCTGCTGAGGCCTGTCTGGCCTGGACCCTCCACGAGTCAGCGGGGCCTCCCCAGGGCCGAGCCCGGGAGTCCCTCCAGCCGAGCTCCTCGCCCTCCCAGGCCACAGCAGCCCAGACGGCGTTCTCCCTGCAGGAGCTGGGGGTCCTGGCTGTGCTGAGGCCACACTGGGTCCCCAAAAGGCCTCTTTCCCGGCGTGACCCTGCTGGCTCAGCCCATCGCTGGCCCAAGCTGAGTGTCTCCACTGCCAGAAAGGCTCGTGGGGATTTCCTGCGGCTCCCAAACTTAGAGTGACTGCCCTAAAGGCGCTTTTAACAGCACCTTCCTCCGTGACCACGTGGCCAGGCCCGAACGGCTCTCCTCTCCCTCCCAGCACAGCGCGAGTCTTTGCAGAGCAGCCCCCAGCCCGGGGCTGCCTTTCAACCTTCACTGTCTTCAGTACTGGGGTGGGGAAAGCACAGTTATGTTTATGTCAAAATTTTATACCCAGATATCGCCTCTAGAAATATGTTCTTTCTTACAGTTTAATCAAGTCTGCTTAAGTCAGACTAGAGGAAAGATCTTGAATTTTTTTAAGGTAAAAGATTCTTGGGCCTCCTTGGGGGGGCAGAAGATACACCTCAGCACTATGAAGCCATTGGCAGCCACTGCAGCACGAGTTCGATCCCCAGCCAGGGAGCTTCCCACAGGGCGCAGCAGACCTCTCCTGTCTCCCCGCTGCTCCCCTCAGCAGTGTGTTTCAGTAGATCCACCTGTTCTGCTCCCCACTCTGTCTCCGGGGGATCATCTCACATCCCACACCTCTGGCCTGCACCCCAGCTCTTGTGTGCATAAATAAACGAAGACCGAAACACTCAGGAACCCCCAGGCCTTGGCGGGGGCTCCAGCGAGACGCCCCGGGGTGGCAGCAGAAGCTCCGCCCGTTCCTGAGCTCCAGCCACGCTGGGACAGCAACCGTCACCGTGGCCTCGAGACCAGCACGTGGCCTTGAGACCAGCGGCTCCGGACGACTCTTCTCTCCCATCTACCGCGGTCGTCCCCCGCGGCACCGAGCCAGTCTTGGCGCTGACTACCCTGCAGGGGCTGCGAGGTCTCGGGGGCGGGGGCTCGAGGCATAGGCGCCCCCAGTGGGGAGACGGCTGCGGTGTCACTGCCACACGCAGGGTGGAAATGCATCTGGAACAACAAATCCTCGTGCTTTCCTTTCAAGACTGGGGCCATCCCCTGGGGCCTGTGAACTGACCTGACGCCATGCGTACCTTGAGGAAAAGCTTCCGGAGGGAGGAGGAAGCTGCCCACACACGGCCGTCTGCAAGGGGACAGCGGGGCCTCAGCGACAGCCGCCCTTGCCCTGTCCCAGGGGCCTCCAGAGCCGCTGGCCCAGCCTCCAGGGGCGTGGTTCCGGCCACTCCCCGGAGCATCAGCCCCTCTAGGTGGAAACAAATGCCCCCTCCCGCCGCCTCCTGCCCAGAGAGCCCCAGGGGAGGCCAGGCGGCTTCTGCGGCCGCTGTTTCCTCAGCACAGAACGGGCAGGCCCCGGTCAGAGAGCAGGACCAGGAGGCTCACGCCAAGCAGAGCTGCCAGGGGGCGGGCAGAGGCCGCCTCCCGAGGGGAGCAGAGGCCCGGGGACCCGAGCCGGAGGATCTCTGCCTGGGACGGGCTACTCCGCAGGCGCAGGCTGACCGCAGGGCGGGCGGCACACACCGGGCGGGCAGTGAGCCTGGCTCGTCTGGGCGGGCAGTGAGCCTGGCTTGTCTCCAGCCCTAAGCTGACCTTGACAAAGACGACCTCTGGAAGTCGTAAATGAAGCTGAAAACCATGCGCTCTCGCTAGAAGCCTGACCCTGGTTATGTGGCTCTCGGTGGTCACGAAATCCTGACGGGGCCTTTCGCTCGGCCTCCTCCCAGCGCCGTGTTTAGACACCGGTGAGACGCTGAGGGAGGGCGGGGCGACGCGACGAGGGGAAACCAGGTCGCCCTGGGGCCGGAAAGCGCCTGAGGGAGCCTGGGCACCGCCACTGGGGGACCCACCGAGATCTATCAGAATAACGGTGCGGCACCAGCTAGACCCGAGCTCCGCTCTGCGTGCCGGGCAGCAGCCGCCCGCCTCCGCGCCACGCGGGCCAGTGAGTCCTCAGGGGTCGAGGCCCAGGGACGCGCGAAAGGCCTGCAGTTACCACGAGAAGAGGGTGCGTCCCTGGACGGTCAGTGGCTGCCACGCTCACTTGGTCCTGGGCGCCGTGGGCCTCTGTGCTGCGCAGCCCGTGGCTCTGCGGACGTGGCGGCCCCACGCTGGTTACCCGCCGCGCTCACCGTCTGGGGAAGGAGCATCGCAGACAGCGGGCGGCTGCGCGTCCTCGGGCGGGGGAGCGAGCCACGCTGCCCGCCTGGGTTCTGGAGCTGCGGAGCTCTCGTGCCACCCCAGGCCCCTCTTCCTGGCTTCCAGGAAAAAAATTCTGGACGTACTGCCCTCATGGTTCTTACAGAATTTTCTGAAAATATTTCACAGATTACACTAAAACAGGAGCGGACAAGAGCGATTTAAAGTAGAGCTTGATGGCCACTGAACAAACACACAGACACCTCAGAATGTAAAAAGACGGGTTTCTGACGCCCTCCGCTCTCTCAGAGACACTCTGGCACGTTCTGATCCTTCTGAACTTAATGAACATCGACAGAGACTAGAACGTCTCAAGGCTGCTGCAGACACAGGCCAGGAGACAGAGGAGGGGCGGCAAAGGAGCTTCCCTCAGGCCCCGAAATCTGTGTCTGACCCCAGGGACAGGCCGGCCTGAGGCGCCCTGAGCCCCCAAGGGGAAGGTCTCTGGCAGAAGCACCCCGAGGTTGACCTGCAGGCGGCAAGCGGCCAGGAGGGGCGCCGGGCTCCCGGCCGTGCAGCTCCCTGGGGTGCGGGGGACCTGGCCACTGGCCTGGGGGGTGCCGACGCAGGAGGACAAACCAGAAGGCTTATTCTGAACTCTGACCGAAATAGCAGTGTCTGCTGATGCTTCCCCGGCGGTGTGAAGGGTGAAGCCGAGCACTGCAACTGAATTCTCCAGTTGAGGCCTGAGTTTCTCAGATTACTCAGTGTTTGCCATTTTCCACTGAGGACCGAAAGAAAGGGATCTGATCTGCCCTGGACAAAACAAAACGCCCAACGCGCTGAACACAGCGCGTCCGACACCGTCAGCCCGGGGCCTGTCAGCACAGCACCAACTGTGGCTGGCGCGACGTAGCAAAATCGCTGCAGGGGCCTCCCCGGTGGCGCCGCGGTTGAGCACTGCGCTGTGGAGCTGTCGGCAGCGGCGATGCGAGTTCGATGCGAGTTCGACACCAAGCCGGGGAGAATCCCAGATGGTGCAGCTGACCTCTCCTGCCTCGCCCGCTGCTCCCCTCAGCAGTGTATTTCGGTGCATCTGCCTGTTCTGCTCCTCACTCTGTCTCTGGTGAAGCCTCTCGCCGCCCCACGCCTCTGGCCTGTAACCCCAGCTTGCATGTATAAATAAATAAATATTTAATTAAAAAAAAATCGCTGCAACTTTCATCCTAAAAATCATTTCTGGAGACAAGGAGTCAAAGCAAGCACAGAGCTGTCGGTCGCTCCGGCTGCTGAGGCCCCACACGGCACTGCGGGCCGAGCTGTCACCGGGACACCGGGCCCCAGGCTGGCACTCACACAGGCCTGCACAGAGCGCGCAGGCACACAGAGCTGGGCGCGCCGCCGCCAAGCACCGACAGACACCCCTCCCAAGGGGCAAGCCAGGCCACACCTTCCTGCCGGGGACCAGAAATCAGCGTTGGTTTCATGCTGTCAGCCCCCCAAATTTAAGACCTACAAGACAAGGGCACTTTGCATAGGTCAAAATTAGACGCAGTGGTGGTGGTTCTTTCAGTCATCAGAAGAAGCCACCAAAGCAGGTGCGGAGGGCCAGAAAGGGCTCTGGCACCTTCCTTTGGAGAGCATCAGCGGAAGGATCCTCACTTAGACCAAACAGGAACAGGCAACACTAGGACACATTTCTTTTCTGAGAGGGCCCTCCAAGGGCCTGACTAGCACTCGAAGTACATGGGGCTTTTGTACGGAGAGTAAACAAACAAGTCAAACACGCATTGTGCCTAAGACAATGAGGAAACTAGGTGCACAGCTCACAGGACCCAGTCCCGGGGCCACGGCCTGCCCCGCCCCAGGACAAGGTGGGCGCGTGGGCCACCGTTTTCTGCGCACCGAGTGACCTCAGAGGCAGGGGAGGGTTCAAAGTCGTCCGGTCCCCAGTGGCCAACAGTGAACAGTAACTGCCTGCACCCAGCCACTCCGGGCGGACCTGTGCTTGGCTGCGCTTTCCTTTCCGACTAAATTGGCGCCAGGAGGAAGCAGGGCCAATGACATTCTGCTGGGATTCCCGAGGCGTGGCCCTGCCCAGCCCTGGGGTCGGGGCCTCTGGCCTCGGCGCCCTCAAGCTTACTGCGTGAGGACTCTGCCGGCACCCGGGTGCGCCCCCCCAAAAAGCCTCCCACAGCACCGAGGGAGCGTGGGGCTCACGCGAGGGGCGCCTGTGCTTGGGAGGGCAGAGTCGGCCCCTGCAGCTCCAGTGGCGGCACGGGTCCTGGGAACAGGCACCGCGTGCGGACACACGGGTCTTCCACAGTCCAGGGTAAAATAAGCAAAGCGGCCACTGCAGCCAGCCACACCGCCTGCCTGAAAGGGCTGTGCTGGGCGCAGCGGGGGCGCGCCGGCCTCCCCGCCAGGAAGGGGGACAGCGGCCAGTGGCCAGCCGACCCCACTCCCGGCCCGCACAGGCCGGCAGGGGCTGGGCGAGCCCTTCTCCAAGCTGCTGCGCGAGCGACCTGCTCGGCCACGGCTGGTCTCCACTGGGTTTGGTTCCACCGTCTGCGCAGCTACTGAAAGTAACCGCCGCCTCCTCAAATGAAAAGGTCTACTCGAAAGAGACACTGACAGAAGCCCTTTTAAGCCCAGGACAGTCTTGATGTTTGTTATTTTCCTACGGACAGACGTGCGGTTCTCCCTCAGAGCTGTCTCGCCCTGCTCGGTTCTCAGAAGGCCCTTTACTGCTCCCCTCAAACACAGGACTTGCTACAGTTCCTCGGGCTTGGCAAGTCCTAAGCACACCCCAGACTCGGCCGGAAGAGACAGCAGGTCTGCCGGGCGGCCTCTGCGCTGCTCCCTCTGGGCGCCCACCCTTCCACCCGGGCTCGCCGCCCTCAGCGAGACACCCGGAGCAGGCACACTCCAGGCTGGAGGGGGTTGGCGCCAAGCCGCAGGGAGACGGCTGTAGCTGTAAATGTAAATGGGGAAAAAATGGTCTACTTTGTATCTGATTCTCAAAGAGGTAAAAAAAAAACCTCACACACTTAGAAGCGGGAGAAAAGAGAAGGAGACTACTAAACCAAGCCAGCCCATCCTAAAAGTAAGCAAAAACAGCAACACGCTCAGAACACACACAGGCCTCAGCCAACGCCAGGGAGGGGCACCGCCCACCTGCATGAGGCCGGCCGGCCGCGCTCGTGGAAACGCACGCGTGTGTCTTCCCTAAAAGTTTAAAAACCAAAAGCCATTTGAGCTTGTATTTCAGTTATAAAAGAAACACTGGCGCTTGAATTTAATTCCTCTTGGCGCACGGAGTGTGGCTTACTGCACGGGCTCGCCTGTGCTCCGCCACGTCTCGGGGAACGCGGGTCCTGAGGGGCTCCGCTGCGCTCCCGCCAGCAATTCTGTGAAGGCACAACAGCCTCCTGTGGGCGGCAAACACCCCCCTGCCAAGATAGGCCAGATTCAGTCCAAGGAGTTGACTGCAGACACAGAGCACTACGGCACCGTGGCCGAGCTGAGTCCGTCACCAGCCCCGCTTCCCTTCTCCCTGGTCCCTGCCAGAGCCCCCCGCGCGGCCCCCGCTGTCAAGGTGTCCAGTCGGGCCTGACACCTAACTGCCCAGCCTGCCTGAGAAACCCTCAGAACGTGGAGACCAAAATATTTAAATGTGAGGCTCCAGGAGTCAGAGTTTCATTAAGTTCAACCTTCAACCAAGAGTGTACTGGAAGGAGGCGGCAAAGAACAACTTTTTTGGCAACAAAATTGAGCTGACAGCCCAGCCGGTCAGCAGCGAGGTGGTCAGACGCTGCTGCTCAGCCAGCCGCCTCCTTCCCACCTGTCAGGCAGTTTCTGCCCTTCCCCAGAGGAGTTTCAGGGATGGAGACTTAACATTCCTCTACTAAGAGTGTAACTGAGAAGCCAATGTGGGGTGCTCCCCGCCCTTCCACCCCAAATTAGAACTTCCGTAAAACATACGGCAGTCTGTACGCGCTGGCTCCATGTTGAGTGGCGTGGCCACTGATCATTCTCTTTGTTTTTCTGAGTCACCTAACAGTCTCTCTTTCCCCCTTAAAAATAAATAGGGACACAGAATTCTATTAAAACAAATTCTATTTCCAGACATTTCTATCGAAGTTAACAATATTAAGAAGTACCACTGGGGCCTCCCTGGTGGCGCAGCGGTTAAGCGCTGCGCTGTGGAGCTGTCGGCAGCGGCGACGTGAGTTCGACGCCCAGCCGGGGAGAATCCCACATGGCGCAGAAGACCTCTCCTGCCTCGCCCACTGCTCCCCTCAGCAGTGTATTTCGGTGCATCTGCCTGTTCTGCTGCCCGCTCTGTCTCTGGTGAACCCTCTCGCCGCCCCCCGCCTCTGGCCTGTACCTCAGCTTGTATGTATAAATAAAAAATAAATCTTTAAAAAAAAAAAAAAAGTACTACTGGAAGAAGATACTTTCAGACTGCTAACTTTTCCAAAAGGATGAAAGAGTAAAAACTGGGGTGCACGGAGCCTGCCCGGGCCACCCCCGTCCGCGCCTCCTGGAGCTGCGCCGCCTGTGCGCCGCCCGGCGCAGCAACCGCGGGCTCCACGGGACTGTGTCCGCTTGTGCCAGCTGAAACCAAATGCAGCGCCAAGTGCCATGTCTCAGTCACACTTGCCAACTTCAAGGGCTGGACAGCCACTGTGGCCACGATGCGTTTCCTGGGCAGGCGGATCCCACGGATCACTGGGCCGCCCAGCGCCGCTCGGGCACACGCTGGCTCCGCGGCCGGCGCCACAGGGGCGCCCGGGCATGCCGCGAGCACTTGTATTTAAGTGATAAATAGAAACAAATGCCTCTTAAACGGGCTCTGAACAGCAGTCTTCCATCATACGCACTCCAGCCGCTGTTGTTATTTTGAGAGTGCTGCTTAAATGAAAGCATGTACACCAGTGAGCAGAGAGGGGCCAAGTGCGGGGAGACCCACGCGGCCTCTGCGAGAACGCGCTCATTAACGCGCGGAGAGGACGTTAATTGGGTATTTCAAACTGTGCTCTGAAACTTAAATAAACAAACCAAACCGCATGGCACCCCCCAGGCCCCAGGAAGCGCAGCGCCGTCACCAGGGGTCAGGGCTCGTGGTCAGGGCTCCGCGACGCACCGCTCTGGCTGCAGCCCTCAGGCCCAGCGTGCCCGCAGCAGGACAAGAGGCAGAGGGTGCCCCCCCCCACCCCCCGGGCAGTGTCTCAAAGGAATTACACCTTTAGCTTCCAGGAAACATCTGAGCAAATCATCACGGTCACGGCCAGCTAGTTAGAGTGAGCTAAGAGAGACTGATCTTTCAAAAAATTAAGTCAAAAACGACTCTCTAAAAATAAAAATGGGCCCTTCCGAACAAAATTTAAAGGTTATCAAAGTTCCACCGAAACATAGCGACCAAACATTTGTATGTGTGGTCAGCAAGCGGTAAAATGACCCAGGTATTTGGGGCATCCTATGCCTGTTAAGACAAGTTAACAATCAGGCCATTTTACTTGAAAGTTTATGAAGTAATATTAAAAACTTAATTATGAATCTTCCAATTTCTAAGTTTGAAAGACACCTCAGGGAAGGTGATGAGTGGATTCGACTTCACAGAGATCGAGCACCGGCCACTGGGTCGCGCCACGCACACGCACACACGCACACGCGCGCACACACACGCACACCCCTACACCTAGGTCTGACCTGAAAATTGTAATGTGTGGAAATTCCAAGCATCATCAGCTCTTTGAAAGATTTAACCAACATTAAACTTTTTCTGGGTATAAAATTGGGAATATTGATACTTGTTTCCTAGTAAATAAGAAGTGAACAGAAAATCACTTGAAATGTAAACAAAAGCCAGGCCGAGCGGCCCAATCAAGCGCCAAGCAACACACTAAAAATACCCTACGGCACATTAAGCAGCTCCCACGGCCGCCTGAGGGCGGGACCCACGCAGCCCCTGGAGGGGGCCCCGAGCAGCCCCCGCGCACTCACCATCTTCAGAATGGCCCCGTAGAGCCGCAGCAGCACCTTCCGGGGCTCATCGCCGACGGGCGCCACAGAGTCGGGCAGGGAGCACTGGAACAGCATGTTGCTCAGGCCGCCTCTGTGGGGAGACAGGAGGTCAGTGTCTGTGCTCTGGAGGGGCGTGCGGCACTCTCCGGGTCAGCCGGGGCCTCGCAGCGGTTCCTTCCCGGCCCCCGCCCTCCGGGCAGCTGCCACACAGCCCCCCACGAACCTCGGGGGACCCCTCCCCAGCCACACCAAAGGCGAGTGCTGTCTGTCCTTCTGGGGTGAGTTCTGGCTCGAGGGCAGGTGCGACCTACCCAGGCCGTCACCTCTGGGAGGAGGGCCCTGAGAGCTGCTGGGTCTGTTAGTCCACAGCTCCACGGTGGCCCCCGACTTGGGCCACCCTGACAGCACCTCCCGGCCCCCCCCTAAGTAAGAGCAGCTCCCAGATTGACCCCTTGGTTCCAGGGTCAGAAAAAATTTCTCAGCCACTTTTGACTGACAGGCTTTTCCCAAAACGTGCGACATTAACGGGTGATCGGCGCTTTCAGAGGAATCAGGAGATTTCAGCATGAGGATGGGTGGACCCGGCTTCCTGCCGCTGAGCTGCCCCTAGAGGACCGCTAGCGTGGTGAACGCCGTGCTGCGCCTAGTAGCACAGTTTTCTTTAAATGAAGCACTGACACAGGCTATAACATGATGAGCCTAAAAAGCACAATGCCAGGCCTCCCTGGAGGCGCAGGGCTTAAGTCTATAAAGCTGTCGCCAGACTAGCCTGAGTTCGATGCCAGCCAGGGAGCCGACCCACACGGTGCGGCAGACCTCTCCTGTCTCCCCGCTGCTCCCCTCAGCAGTGGATTTCAGTGGATCCACCTGTCCTGCTCCCCACTCTGTCTCTGGTGAGTCCTCTCACCCCCCACATCTCTGGCCTGCACCCAGTTCTTTTTATTTTTTATTTATTCATTTATGCATACAAGCTGGGGTACAGGTCAGAGATGAGGGGCGGTGAGCGGGTTCACCAGTGACAGAGCGGGGAGCAGAACAGGCAGATTGCCGGAAATGCACCGCTGAGGGGCGCAGCGGGCGAGGCAGGAGAGGTCTGCCACACTGTGCGGGATTCTCCCCGGCCGGGCGTTGAACCCGCGTCACCACCGCCGACAGCTCCACAGCACAGTGCCCAACCGCTGTACCACGAGGGAGGCCCAGCACCCAGTGCGTAAATAAAAATAAGTCTTAAAAAAATTTTTTTTCTCAATACCTCATTGAAGTAAATAAAAATATGCGTAAATAAAAATAAGTCTTAAAAAATTTTTCTTCAATACCTCATTGAAGTAAATAAAAATAAATCTTCAAAACAATTTTTTTCTTCAATACCTTATTTAAAAGAAAAGTCATCACGAGTGTCGGGGATAGCACGCTTAAGGAGGAAGGCAGGTGAGCCGGAAGCAAGCCCTGGGTGTTCCCCCAAAGCTGCTGTGGCCTCTTCTCCCCACCAGCGCCTCCTCTCGGAGCTCAGCTGCACCACCCACAGGCCGAGGGCTCCTGCTACCAGGCAACCCGGCCCAGGCAACGGGCTCCAGGCAACGGGGCCCAGGCAGCCGGACCGCACTGCACCGGTCAGCAGCGCTCGTTCTCCTTCCGGTCACACGCTGCTGCAAGCCCAGGCGGGCGAGCAGACAGAAGAAGCTCTGTTCCAGACCGTGTGGCCGATGCAGAGCCCGCCTGGCCTCAGACCAGCCCACACCCTGGACAGCCCCCCCCCCCCCGCGCCACTGCGGCTCCACAGGCCTCAGTGGAAGGACGTCAAGTGCTGATTAGTTTTGGTGTCAAAATGAATCAAAGATCACTGTCCAGGCGGCCCCAAACTGCGAAAGGACACCCCGAAAGAAGCCCGTTACCAAGGAGAAGACACGAGCGAGGCCAAGAAGGCAGGTGGGGAGGAGATGAGCAGAGACGACGCCACGGAGACGAGCAGAACGGCTGCAGTCCACCTCACCGCACACTTGGCGGGTACCCCGCCAACCAGAAGCCCACAAACTCGCCAGGGTTTTCAAGAAGTCTGAAACGACACGCCTTGGACCCCAAGGTCGATGTTAGCAGCTCGGCGACACACAAGCAGCCGGTGCGGCGGCCGGCGCTGGCCTAGCCGGCCGTCAGACCCGGGAGAGGCCTGGAGTGCGCACCGCAGGGGCCGGCACCCGCGCCCACCACAGGCCCTGCACCTCCACCGGAGGCACACACGGGAGGCGGGGGAGGCGGGGGAGACAGCCACGCCCGCTTCTTCATGGGCAGCTAATGAAGAATTAGCTCACGACTCAGGCCAGCAACGTCAGAGGGCAGCACAGAGAGGAGCTTTCAAAACTGCAGAGAGGCCGAGGAGGCCCTGCCCGCGGTGGCCCAGGGGCCACTCCAGCTGCCCTCGAGCCGCAAGCAGGCGCTCAGGGCCTCGGCAGGTTTTTAAAGCCTTGGCCAGACTCCATCAGCTGTGCTGAGAAACTACAGTAGGCTGCCTTGAAAGATGCATTAAATTGCTTGACTTTTGGATCTTAGAATCCACGTCGCAAAAAAATCACGTTCACCTGGATCTGAAAGATCCAAAAACGAAAAAAGACAATCAGTTACCCAAATTCTACCATTCGCACATAACCGCTTTGAATTCAAAGGTTCTTTTTTTAACTTGAGGGCTCTTTTTCTTACTTTCCTAAGCTTTTTCTTTTTATCAAAATCAGGCACATACTGATCATTCCGTGAAGTTCCTTTCCCGTCTAACACGCACACCTGCGCAAGTCTTTACAGCGCGACTGGGCTCTGACGCCAGAAGGCACTGCCGGAGCAGCTGCCGCCCCTCCACCCCGGCCACCAGTGGGTCAGAATCCCGTCTCACAGATGGAGTAACTTGTTTTTTAATCAACACAAACATGACATATCAGAATCTAAATTTTTAAAACCCTACACTGTCAGCAAAGACAACTAATTTTTTTAATACTTAGAGGCAACCGAAGTTGAAACCTACAATATATCTACAGTTAACAAAGGGCGTGCGATATTTTAACATTCAAAAAGTTGCTGCAAGGTAAATTTATAAGGATATCAATGTGGAAAAGCAGTTCATCGCCAGAGACTTATAAAACGCACTGAGTTCGCCACTTCATTCCGACGGACGTCTTGGTGTGATCCTGCCCGAAGCAGCTTCCCTCCAAATCGCTAAATGGCGCGCAGCCATGCAACTGGTTACACGAACCACAAAGAGCAGGGGGACAAATGAAAATCTGAAACAGCAGATGATCTAGAAATTTTGTTGCCCAGAATGGGTCAAAGATGCTGGGTCACAGTAGGTGGCCTATCGATGAACAATGTGCAGAGGAGCTCGGCAGACTCCACCGAAGCATCTCACAGCAAAAGTCACTCTTCTATGGCAGCGGGAACTCGGACCCCAGGGCCAGTCACCAGCAGGTCTGGGGCACTGGTGCTGACTGAGCCGAGCCCGCCTGGAGGAGGTCGGGGCTTACACGCACTTTCGGTCTCGACAAGGTTCCAGGCGGTTTGCAGGGCAGCGGAGCATGGCCAGCTGTGACGTGGCCACATACCAAGAGGTAAGCCGTAGAGTCGAACACCGAGGAGTGAGCCAAGGGTCAGCAGTCACAGCACCCCCCGGGCCCATCCCGCCCCGTGGCGATACACGGCCTGACATGACGCAAGATTCATACCAGGGACTAAGCTGCATACCAGGAACTGAGCAAAAGGCTGTGACGAAGACCCAGGCTGCGTCTCTGCGTCACATGCTTCGGTTCCAGGAAACTAAGGCCTGGCACGCGACGCTGCCGACCTCCCACTGAGGTACCTCCAGCCTTCCTAGCGTCAAAGTCTTCTTAGGACGACAAGTCATCTGGATGACAAGTCAAAGTGGACCAAACACTCCAAGCACGAGAGCCCAGCCCCGCAGACAGACTGCTCCGGCGTGAAGCGACCGGGCTCTGGGGCTCCCAGCACGTACCCCACAAACACTGGCTACCAAAGAGCTCAAAATTCTGATCCAAAGAGCTTCAGAAACAGAACTTTGATACCAACTGAAAATGGTGGCTACCTCTGGCAAAGAAAGCTCTAGATTTGTCTGTCTTTCTCAACGCGGAGGGCTTTCCGGCAGGCTCGCGCAGAGCGGCAGCGCAGAGACACCGGCGGCGAAGCACCAGCCGCTCGAGCGCCTCTTCACTGACCGAGTTCCCACTGGGGCAGGACTGCTCGCCACGTCCAGCACAAAGTCCAGTTAGCACGTAGCTGCGACTACGGTCTGAGGTTTTCAGGAAGAGAGAAGCAACATGGCGATTTCCTCACCAACCCCCAGCGCAGCAAAAGAGGAAACAGCGTGAGCATACCAGTCGGTGCCAGCGCCCCCGGGGGCGAAAGCCCAGCACCGCCAGCAGAGGGCCGTGGGGGCCATCCGCTCACTAAGGCTGGGGCTCTGGGGACAGGCCCGCCCCCCGCTTTCTGGCCAGGAGGCCGCGGCGTCACAAGCCCTCCCAGTGTTCGCCGACCGATCGGCAGCCCCCAAACCACCAGCAGGAACCGGCCGTGAATACATTGCCGAGGAAGCGTCCCGCCGACCGCAGCTGCCGCCGCCCCAGCCACAGGGGGCCTGGCCGGCGCCCACCCCGCCCTCGAGGACTCCGTCTGCAGGAGGCAGCAGTGGGCTGGTTTCAGCAAGCTGCAGGCGCGTGGGGAGGCGAGAGGCCGCGCGAGCTCTGGGCAGTCACCACGGGGAACAGCTGACCGGGAGGGCGTCTCCTGCGCTCCCCCTGTGTAGATAGCACCAGACCCACCCGCTGCATCTGGAGGTTACTCAGGGTCCCTACACACCGCTCCTGATGTCAGACGTCCGGCTTTTTCCGGATTTTAAATTGAGGGAAAATAGGCCCAACACACTAAGATGCCACATTTGCCGTTCCCCAGTGTCCGGCGGTGGAGCTGAGTCCTTCACACTGGCGTGCGGCCGTCACAGAACCCCACGCCACGAAGCTGAAACCCTGCCCGCCCCACCGGCACCCCGAGTCTGCTCTGTCTCGTGACCAGACCCCAAGGGGGTCTCGCCCACGTGGAGGCATAGTCTGTCCTGTGCCCGGCTCCTGCGCAGGGCCTCGGCTCAAGACGCACCCAGTGGGCAGTGCCAGGACGCCGCTCAGGCCAACTCGTGCCGGGCGCACACACCGCCCTTAGCCGTGCCGCAAACACACCCAAGCAGGGTTAGCCTTCCGGAAGATGAGTCAGACAGCACCCCGGGAAGCCGCCTGGGCCCAGAGGCTCTCCCCGCTCAGTAAGGCGGGCGCGCCAGGCTGCGCCTCCCGGCCTGCACTGCCCAGACACGCTCGCAGACGCGCACAGAGCTGCTGCCCTCAGCCGCGACCGGGCAGCGGCAGGGCAGCTCCCCCGCCAGCCCTGAGGCTCGGGACCCGGACCAGGAGTTTCACGAGCACCGGCAGGCCAGAACGACCAGAAGGAAAATAAAAATGCCCACACACTGGGCCTCCCTGGTGGTGCAGTGGTTAAACGCTGCAGAGCTGTCGGCAGTGGCGACGCAAGTTAGATGCCCGGCCCGGCTGGGGAGCTTTCCACACAGCGCGGCGGACTTCTCCTGTCTCCTCGCTGCTCCCCTCAGCAGTGTATCTCAGTTGATCTGCCTGTTCTGCTCCCCACTCTCTCTGGTGAACCCTCTCGCTGCCCCACGCCTCTGGCCTGTACCCCAGCTTGTATGCATAAATAAATCTTTAAAAAAAAAAATGCCGACACAACCACAACGAGCGTCACAGCAACCACCAAAGCGGCGCGTGAATGGAGAAGGCAAATGAAATGAGGGGGAGTGCATCTTTGCAAAATCTCTTCTAGGCATCGAAGAGCCAACTTGAAAGAACCAATCTGTCTGGACTGAAAACAGAAAAACCAACGATGGTAAAATGCCAGCACCGCACAGGAGCCAGGAGCGCCCCCCACGCACGCACCAAGCCTGGGGCAGAACCAAGAGGACAGGTTTCCCGGGATTGTGGGCAGAATCTGGGAGGCCTGTGGCGAGCCCCTGAGGCCTCCAAGGCCAAGCCGGCCTCCCACGCTAAACACAGCGCGTCAGGGCACGGCTGCGCCCTCAGGTACCATCTGGAGGCAGAGGCCAGCCCCGGGGCAGGCCAGGAGAAGAGTGGCTGGGACCCAGCCCTGACTCCAGGGCTGCCCACCCCCGGTGCTGCCCCTGGCCTGCGCCCGCCAGGTGGCCCGCGGCCCTGCCCTCCACTCACCGGCGCCCGGTCTCAACAAGCAAGAACAAGTCACGTTTCCCAAGGCCCCTGGGCCTCTACCTTCTTAATGGCTGTTCTCCTTTCCAAAAAGGGGAGCACTGCCCTACCCCCCACCCAGCTCCCCAGCTCCCCCCGACAGCCGCACATCTCACTCACCCAGCCAGCTCCCAAGCTCTTCCCTCTCTCCATTCTCATTGCTTCGGCCCAAACGCAAGTCCTCCCCACCCCAGCACGACAGTCTCTGGGTTTCTTGGTCTGTCTCCCCTCAAAGCTGGCCCTGAGGTCACCTCAGAAAGTGACCCTACAACTCCACTCGCGACTCACCCGGACATGCTGGGGACGCAGCACACCGCCCTGCCCGGTCTCCCCATCAGACAGGTCCTTGCGCCTTTCAGAGCTCGGGGGTGCTCCCACTTTCTCCACGAGTCCCCACTCCCTCCTGCTCCCGCCACCTCTGGGCCTCAGGTGGGCCTCAGTGTTTTGGTTGTTTAGGTTTTTTTTTAAGGTTTATTTATGCATACAAACTGGGATGCAGGCCAGAGGCGTTGGGGGGCGCGGTGAGAGGGTTCACCAGAGCCAGAGTGGGGAGCAGAACAGGCGTATCCACTGAAACACACTGCACCTGTGGGAAGCTCCCCGGCCGGGGATGGAACTCGTGCTTCAGCGGCTGTGACAGCTTCACACTGCTGCAGCTTAATCCAGTGCATCATCAGGGAGGCCCTGGGCCTCAGCGTTCTCATTCCTTCCCACCACCCCAGGACAACCATGACTCCAAAGCAGGACAGTGAGGTGTGTAAGTACGTCATGAAAGACGGGGTCTGGGCCTCCCCGGGGGCGCAGCGGTTGAGCGCTGTGGAGCTGTCGGCAGCAGCAACGTGAGTTCGACGCCCAGCCGGGGAGAGTCCCACATGGTGCGGCAGACCTCTCCTGCCTTGCCCGCTGCTCCCCTCAGCAGTGTGCTTCTGATCTGCCTGTTCTGCTCCCCGCTCTGTCTCTGGTGAACCCTCTGGCCGCCCCACACCTCTGGCCTGTACCCCTAGCTTTATGCATAAATAAATAAAATCTAAAAATAATAAGAAAGACAGGGCCACCCTCTCCTGTGGATACAGAACGACACGTGGAAAGCTGAGGCATCAAGGGCTGTGCTGCGCGGCACGAGACTCCCTGTCAGCTGACAGAAAGGAGGTCCTGGGTGGGGGGTCCCCTGGCATGAACACCAGGGAGGAGAACGTGGGCACCATACAGGAACTGGACAAGCCAAGACTCTACACTTGGGGGGAAACCTCCCGGATCTAATAAGCAATGAGAGCAAGGCTGCAGGGTACAAGGATAATATAGAAAAGGTAACTGGTTTCCTCCAAACCAGCCATGAATGAGTAGAAATTGAAATTAAACCTGCATTACCATTTAAATTAGCACACCCCCCTCCAAAAAGTTAAACACTTAGGAATAAATCTAACAAAATGTGTGTAAGAGCATTATGACAACTACAAAACTAACGAAAGAAATCAAAGAACTAGGTAAGTGGCGTGAGTCCATGTTCATAGGTGGACACTCCACACGGTCAAGAGGTCAGTTCTCTGCTCCATCCACAGGGTCCATGCAGCCTCAAGCAAAATAAATCCCAAGAAGGTGTCCTGTGGATACTGATAAGCTGATTCTGCAAGTCACACGGAGAGGCAAAGGACCACAACAGCCCTGAAGGACAATCGGGCCGAAGGACCAGCCGGTAAGACGCAAGGACTCGTCGCAAAGCTAGAGTCATCAAGACAGTGCTGGCAAAGCAGACAAACAGGTGCTGGGACAGAACAGAAGCCCCAGAAGAGAGTCACATAAACAGTCAGCTGACCTGGACGGACGATCAAAGGCAATTCGAAGAAGGCAGAACAATCTTTTCAACTCAGGGCATTGCAACAATTGGACATGCCCCATGAAAAAATGAAATCTACACTCAGACCCTACGTCCTTCACGAGTCACCTCAAAGTGGATCCCAGACCTAAGTGTAAAATGCAAAGGTAGGAGGTGACACAGGAGAGAATTGAGGTGACGCCAGGCATGGCGTGACTCTTCATACACAACACAAATGGTATCACCCAGGAAAGGAACCATTGGCAGGTTAGACTTTCCTACCATGGAAAACCTCGGGCCTCCCTGGTGGCGCAGGGGGTTAGTCTCAGCACTATGACGCTGTCACCAGCCACCACAGACTGAGTGCGATCCCCGGCCAGGGAACTTCCCACAGGGCGCAGCAGACCTCTCCTGTCTCCCCACTGCTCCCCTCAGCAGTGAATTTCAGTGGATCCACCTGTTCTGCTCCCCACTCTGTCTCTGGGGAGTCCTCTCACCCCCGCACCTCTGATCTGCACCCCAGCTCCTGTATGCATAAATAAATAAAATAAATCTTTTTTAAAAAGCATGGAAAACTTCTCTGCAAAAGCCACTGGCAAGGAAACGAAAAGACAAACTGGAAGAAAAGATTTGAAAGGACTTATCTGATAAGGACCAAAATATTCAAAGAACTCTTAAAAGTCACCCTTAAGAAAAGGAGCACGATCTAAAAGCAAACCGGTCTCCTGTGGGGACAGGCCGAGGGAGGGCGCAGTCGCCGGAGCCCAGAGCACTTCTCCAGGTGTGTGGCTGTGGAGGTGTGTAGGCTCCGGCCCAGGGACTACCCCGGGCTGTCACATCAGCGGGTCCTTCTGTCCTCACATTTGCCCTAGCTGCTCGCGCCCCGGAGCCTGAGGCGATGCACCGCCCTCTTCTCATAAACTTGGCACTTCTGCTGCCCCACCCAGAAATACTTTAATTTTTTCCAACAAAAAAACCACAAGACAAACCCTGAAGATCTGAAGAGACACCTGCCAGAGGCGCGCAGAGGACAGGTGAGCCCAAGGTGCTCAGGGCCGGGCTCTTCAGGGAGCGGCAAACCACGGGCCCGAGACCGCAGCAGACCGGGCGGCGCCCAGCTCGGGGCGCGGGCGGGCGCGGGGCAGCAGGCCGCTTCTTTCGGGGAAGGACGACGGGTTGGCAGCTTGTCGCGACACTCAAGCCGACGGGCCCGGACACGACCCAGCCGTCACGCGCCCTTTCACATCCACCCAAATGAGCTGAAAGCTCGTGTCCGCCTCAAACTCCGCACGCGGCTGCTTACGGAGCATCAGAACAGGCCAGCCTGGAGCCGCGCCGTCCCTCGGCAGGGGCCCCGGAGCGGTGTCCCTGCCGGCCTGGGCGCACACGCCGCGGCCCCAAGGCGGAGAAACTGAAGCGAGCCAGAAAAGGGAACGTGCTGTGTGCCTCCGAGAAGAGGACGTTCTGGAAAAGGTAAAATGAAGGCGACTGAAGCATGAAGGGAGGGCACTGGATGTGAAGACACGTCATTACACACCCGCCTGGACCCCCAGGCCCAGAGTGAACCCCAGTGCAAAGTGCGGACTTGGGGAGACCACAGTGTCGCGGGAGACCCACGGAGTTGTGGGGAGGGGAAAATGCCAGTGAGGAGGAGGGCACGGGGGACAGGGCACACAGGGACTCTACTCTCTGCTCAAATCGACGGTGAACCTAAAAGAACTAAGTACATAAATTAGTATTCTGAAGCAGACGACGACTGAGGCACCAAATGTTGACAGTAAAAGACAACAAAGTGTAAGCGAAACTTTACCTAGAAAAATGAAGCTCAAAATCACCTATGTAACATAATTTGGTCCTAAACCCAACTATGACATATAAAGAAACCAAGTGGGGAGTTTGAGCCTAATTTTTCCCAAAGCCTTGATGAAGCCCCCAGCGAAGCACAGCTCACTTGCTAGTTCGCCTTTTTCACCGTCGCGTCATTTCACAGGGCCTCGGCCGGCCTCCTCACGGGCCTCCGTCTCGGCCATGGAAGGCCATCTCGAAGGGCCCGGGGCGTGATCCCCCGTCAGTGTTCGGCCACCAGCGGCTGTCTGGAGGATGAGTGGGACCTAACAGTTCTCGAACAATTCTTTCCTCAAACTTCATGAAATCTCACATTGTTTGCAAGATTTGTGATTTCACTTCACAGCTGACTGAGACCCGTCAACCAGCAACGCGCCGGCGGGCGGAGCCGGGCTCAGGCTGCAAGAGGGCCCGGCCGAACCTTCGAGGAGCAGCTGCCAGCGATTGCGTCTCATTAGACAACGCCGCTCTTCCCGCACGCTCACGCAACCGAAGGCAGCCCCGAGTCTGGTAACAAAGCTCCCTGCCGGCACTTCAGGGGACAGCACAGAGCCTCAGATGAAACCCACTGCCGGGGCCTCCCCGGGGGCGCAGCGGTTGGGCGCTGCGCTGCGGAGCTGCCGGCAGCGGCGACGCGAGTTCATCACCCGGCCGGGAGAATCCCACATGGCGTGGCAGACCTCTCCTGCCTCGCCCGCTGCTCCCCACTCTGTCTCTGGTGAACCCTCTCGCCGCCCCACACCTCTGGCCTGTACCCCAGCTTGCATGCATAAATAAATAAATCAAAAAAGAGAAAAAAAAAGAAACCCACTGTCCTCGAGGAGTCGAGCACTGGTCTGGGGCTGGAGACACAGAGGCCAGCGCGAGACGCCCTCAGGGGTCGACCTCACGCAAGAGTCACCCGTGTGGTGACATGTGAGGTGTGTCCTGAAAAAAACGTAAATGAGAAAGACGGCAGTTCCGGTTAGGCCCAGAAAGGAGTTTTAAAAGCGAGCCCAAGGCTGCCAAGCAGAGAGCAGGGCAGGGAGAGGCGTGGAGACGGAAAACACAAGCGCGCTCAGGAAAGGCAGGCCCCGGACCGCTCCGGATGAAGGGGAAGGAGGGACTCCGAATCAACTTAAAAAAAAAAGGCGCTGTGAGAAGGTAGGCGGGGCCCGAGTGGGAGCACGGGGAAAGCTGGACTCTCCTCCAGCTACAGGAAGCCACGTTCGCTTTTAAACAAACAGGTACTGATCAACACCTGGCGGCAGGCCACGGCCGACCGAGGGCAGCGCGGGGTGCAAGGATGGCCCGGCACCCGCGTCCAGGGTCCGAGTGAGGGCTGCGGAGCAGGCCGGGACTCAGCAGCGGAGGGACAGAGGAAGGTCTGTGGGAACAGCAGCTCCTGGGCCTCACTCGCGCTGCGGCAGAGGCACAAGCCGAGGGCTCAGGCTACCTCCAGCTGCGGGCGCCTCAGAAAGAGAAAGCAGGAGCAGCACCTTCCAGGCCAGGAGGAGCGCGAGGGAAGGTGGGGGCAGCCTGGCGGGGACCAGCTGCCAGGGCGGGGTCGGCCAAGCCGCCGCAGACGGACCAGCACACGGCCACCAGCGGGGCCGCAGAAGCGACCGGGAGCGTCAGGACTACAGGCCAGTTGAGCCAGACTCCAGGACGGGGCAGCTAGCGCCGCCGGCTTCCCAACTCAAGTCACCTCTTTCCTCTTTATTACACTCATCCCACAGGGACATTTTCTTCCAGGAACCAAGTCCAAGAGGCGAAGCATATGCCACGCAACATTACTTAGAATGGTTCTCAAGCCAAAAGGAAAGCTACGTCTTCCAACAGCTCTAATTCCTGGAGAAAAACCAAACATCCTCAATGCTTTCAAAATGACGCACCCGAACAAAACAAAGGTTTAACTGATATGCAACACTCAGGAAGCGGGCCGAGGCGTGCGGGGCTGGGTCCAGGGTGTCCAGAGGCTGGCAGAACTGGCCCAGGGGCTGGGGGGTCTACAGCCAGGGGAGGGACTCATTACGGACAGGGGGTGATCTCTACCACAGGCCCCCGACATCTGCAGGCCTAACTACAAGTGGGTATTTCCTTAGGCAGCTTGGGGATTACACACCTCTGGTTTTCTTTTCTCTTTCTACCAACTGCCTTCGACTCGCTGCTCAAAAGCTATTTGTGACAGCGGCCAGAGCACAAAAAAGGAAGTGAAGCTCAGTTAATTTTGCCGCATTTGTGGCCCTGGTGAGACTGGGCCCAGAGGAGGACTCAATCACTAAAACTGCATTTGGGCTCCCCAGTGACCGCCGGCCAGTCAGCGGCTGGCCGCCGCACCCAACCTGGCCAGCCGGGGCAAAGGAAATGTGCAGAAAAAGGCAGCACATTCGCAAACGCCTAACTAGAAGGACCCACTAAATGCTAAATGGCGATCTCGGGGCGACACCCAAGGCAGGGGCGTGATGATTTCCTCGCGTCTGAATACCCCCACCACGCACAGTTTTTGGAACAAAAGCTAATAATCACGACCCCTTAAGCTGAAGTAAGGCGGGAATCTTTCTGCCTTAGGCACCGGCAGGAGTCACGCCCCTAACCGGCCGCGGGCCACAGGCGGCGCCCTCCGACGCGAGAGCCGTCGGGTCGGGGTGCCAGGCCCTGGCGGTGAAAGTTGCGAGTGCGCGCTGCTCTCAGGGCCGCCACGGCCCCTCCCCAGGCCGCCACGGAGCGCGCCAGGCGTTTTCCAGGCGCCCGTAACAAAACCTGCTTCGTGCGCGCACGTTATTGTTCTCCGAGGAGCCCGCTGCCCGCCGGATCCGCGGCCGCTGCCAAGGCCCGGGCCCCGGGGGTCTCGGGGGCCGCGGGGGGCCCGGCGGGGCTCGGAGGGGCAGCGGCCTGGGCCCGCCCCGCCCCCGCGCCCACCCGGCCGGCCCGGCCCGCCCCGCCCCGCGTCACCTGACCCGCCACGGCCCGCGCGGCGCCGCCACCGACCTGACGACGCTGATGTGGAACTGGTCCTCGCGCAGGCCCCGCCAGGCGCCGGGCAGGAACTCCCTGCACCACAGAAAGGCCCTGCGCCGCGTCCGGGGCTCGGGCTGCTCGGCCGGCGGCGGCGGCGCGGGCAGCGGCAGCGGCGGCGGCGGCGGCGGGGGCAGCGCGAGCGGGGGCTGCTTGGGCTCGAGGTCGCTGGCGGCGCCGCGCGGCTGCCCCACGCCGGGCGCCGGGGCCGCGCTGCCGCCGCCGCAGCTCAGCAGCAGCCCGAGCGGCGAGGGCTCCGCCTCGCCCCCGCTGCAGAACTTGGTCTTCATGCCGGGCCGGCGGCGGGGAGGCGCGGGCGGCCGCCGCCCGGGCGAGGCTCGGGGTCGGGCCGGGGCCCTCAGGGGCCGCGGCGGGCGGCGGGCGGCGGGCGGCGGGCGGCGGGCGGCGGGCGGCGGCGGCGGCGGCGGCGGGCTCGGCTGCCTCTGGCCTCTGGCCGCTGCGCTCGCTGCTGGACCCGCCGCACGAGGAGCGCCGGCCGCGTCACAGCCCGCCCTCGCGCTCGCCGCCCATTGGCCGCCGCCCGCGGCCCGGCGCATCACAACCGCCGCCGCCCTCGCCACGCCGCCTCCCCATTGGCTGCAGCGGCGCCGGGCGCGGCGCGGGGCGGGGCCGGGGCGGGGGCGGGGCGCGGGGGGCGCGGGGCCGGGGCGGGAAGTGAGCGCGGCGCCGGGGGCACCTGCCGGGGGCCGGGCCGGGCCGGCGCCTCCTGCGCTGCGGGGGTCCCGGCGCGGGACTCAGGGGGTCGGGGCTTTCCTGGGACGCCGCGGAAGCCCCCGGACCTCGCGGCCAGGGGCCTGGCGGGGCGGGCAAGAAGCTAGCGCGGGGCTGGCTTCTCTTTCCGCGCGGCCTGGGGCGAGGCGCCTCCGCTGCGGCCCGGTGGCTGCGTTTCGGTGGCGTCCCCAGCCGGCGCGGCCCCGCGCGAGGTGCAGCTCGCCCGTCCACCCCCGGCGGAGGGACTGTCCGCCCCCTCTGCGGCACCGAGGCCCGAAAGGGGCGCGGCGGCAAGTTCGGGGCCGCGCGGCGCTCCTGCCGCCTGCGGCCTTCTGCAGCCTCAGTTTCCCTGTCCGTGGTGCTGAGGACGCCGGCGCCGAGAGGCCCGGCCGGCGCTGTCATCCCGCAGCGGGGCCGCGTGGCAGCCCGCATCACTGGCCAAGGAGAGAGCCACCGAGCTGGCCCGAGGCCGCCGTGGCCTCCACGCAGGAGGCAGCCGCGTGACAGTGACTTACGCACCTTTGCCCGCGGAAGGGGCGCGGGCCTCGGCTCGCCTCTGCCCCACATCCCGCCGTGACCCTCACCCCGCCGCCCCAGTCCTTTCTGGAAGTATGGAGGGGTTCAGATAAACACTCCAGGTGCTGTTTCAGCGAACCCGAGCTGGGACAAGAGGCCTCCAGGCAGTTTAGGAAATCCAGCCCCCCGGAGCACAGGAAATGGCTTCTGTGCAGGGATTTCACAGTCAGCCGGAAGCGAAATTCTCTTTTTAGATAGCGTGGACTTGCCTGAACTTGCTCCAAGAAAAATGGTCTTATTTAACAAAAGGGTTATAATGAAAGGGGGCTTTTGAGCAGAGGGCTGCAGGGAGGTGAGGGGGGGGGGCGGACGCTGAACTCGAGGAAGCTGGGAGCAGCCTGGGGCTTAGGAGCCAGGCAAGGTGTGGGATGTTTGAGAAGCTGCGAAATCAAGGTCTCAGGTCAGGCCATTTAGATAAGGTAGCCAAGGACTTTGTCTAAAAATACTAGCCCGCAGGGAGGTGGGGCCCAGGTCCACGGCCCGCCCAGGTGACAAGCACTTTGTCCCACTGTCCCCTGGCACCAAGCTGGAACGCTCAAAGGAATGTGAGAAACCTGACCGGAGGCAGCGGCACAAGAAGGAAGGGCCCAGGCCTCTGTCATTTGAAATAACTCTTCCTGGCGGCCGACTTGGCCGTTCAGTACAACCACGGGGCCTTCTTGGGGCTGCAGTTCTCCATGGGAGCAAAAGGTTGTTGCTTCACTACCTTTGGGAAAGCTGCGTCTGTTCCCGCCTCCACCTAGTAGCTGTTCCCCTCCCCCCACCACCCCGCCGAGGCTGAGGACTGGACTTGGCTGAGGTGAAGGGCTAGGCCGGTACCATGGCTCTTGGTGCCCAGAGACACACAGCTCCTAGACTACACGAGCTACCCTCCTGCCTGGGGCGCCTAGAGGCCGGGCCTCGACTGCCAGTGGGGGCCACCTCCAGCGCCAGGGGTGCTACTTTCCTCTCAAACCACCGGGGCTGAGAAGGGGGATGCTTGGCCCATAGTAATGCTAAAATGTAGGTTTTACATGAGAAAAGACTAAATCGGCCCATAGAAGGGGAGCGCCTTCCGGAGGTGTCTGAGCTGCTGTGAAAGGCTGAGAAGGCCCCTGGGGCACCCAGCGCCCAGGCTGCTGGCTCTGCAGCGAGTGTAATATCCAAAAGCGATAGCACTGTTTCCCGGCACGGGAGGACTTGCGGGGAAGGGCGGGCTCAGGAAAAGTGCCAGGCACAGCACTGTCCAAAAGGGGAAACCCAGAAGGATAAATAAATACTCTGGTGACCCTTGACCTAGCAACCTCTTTGCCAAGACTCTCCCAACCAAGAAGCACCCTAAGCAAAAAGCGCCGTGCATGAAACTGTCCGTCACCGTCCCTGCAGCTGGAGAAAAGTGGAATCAGCTGTGTCTTTGTGAGGCGCCGGAGCTGGGCTGTCAAAGGTGCTGGGCCACGTGTGTATCTGACTGAGTCCACGGTGCCCGAGTTGGAGCCCCGCAGGGCTCCTTCTGCACACCTTTCTCAGGTGGCTCCGTGCTCCTGCCCCTCCCCCCACGGCTCCCCTCGCTTGTCGTTTGTTGTGTGTCGTCCTGTCTTCCCACCAGGCTGGAACCTCGGCAGAGCCAGGTGTGGAATGCTTGCTTGCTACCACGGCGCCGGCGCCCCGATGCCTGTGCCCCTCGGAAATATTTGCCGAATGAACTGAGCCGGGGTCAGCACTTACCCCTTGTGACTGTGCGCTGGACCTCAGTTAGCTCCGTCAGCGGGCTGGAACGCACAGGGTTTGGGTGTTGTTTTGGTTTTGGCTATTAAGAGTTTTCTTTCAGTATGCCGTGAGAGATCTTAACTGGATATTTTCCAAGGTACTTTTCCACCTGTAATTACCAGCCCTTCCAAAAGATTTCATCAGTCTTTGCAATACGATAAAAGACTCTGGATTCTGTCCACCCTCTCGTTTTGAGAGTAATGTAATGCCCAGGACATTCACGGCCAGATGCTCCTGTCCAGGGCTCGGGGTGTTGGGAGGGGTGAGTGGGGGGAGGCGGCGGCAGGCAGGAAGCACCTGCACCGCTCTGCTCTCAGTCGCAGTGGGCTGTCTTCACTTCCCCCAGTGGCTGCTGTTCAGCGGGGACTTAAAAATGCACAACCTGTGGCGGCTCGGCTCGCCCCTGGGAGTCAACAGCAAGAAGTCAAACCAGAATCCACATTCCGATCCCCGAGATGTCAGCAGGTGTGCAGGGGCAGACAAGATGGGAGAGAGATTTGCTGTGGCGCATGGCGCTGGCGAGAGGGCGTCCAGTCACAAAATCTTTTTTTCTGGGACATCAGGAAAACATTTCCCCCAAGCCCTTTGAGGGACTCTGGATTTTGAGAGCAGACTCAGAGGTGTGGGTGATGAGCCTTGGGGGGGCCAGGGAAAGAGGAGCCTGGGAGGTTCCCAGAAACACTGGACGAGACCAGGGGCCTCCCCCAGAGCACAAGGGGGATCACCCATGTACCCCAGCCCTGCCACCAACTTCAGTTGCTAGAGCTGCTCCAAGGAGGGTTTTGAGTCTGTCACCCCACAAATGAGGACCCGCTTGGCTGGCACATGATGGGCCAGGCCTGTGCCCGCCCTTCACTGCCTCTGGCATCGTTGGCCTTTCACGACCAGCACCACCAGCGGTGGGGCGAGGCCTCTGGCTCTTGTCTCCCAGGTGAGAAGGGCGCTCCGCCTGGGAGTGAAGCCCGCTGCCCAAAGCAGCTAGTAAGGAAAACTGGGCTCCCGAGCCCCACCAGGACTCGGCCTCTGAATGCAGGGAGCCTACTCCTGCACCAGGAACATCTTTGACCCAGGAAACACTAGCTGCCTGGCACAGTGGGGTCCCCCAGAGCACTGCAGAAGCAGCGTGCTGGCTGGGCTTGCTCACCTCCTGGGCTGCACCCCGAGCCAGGCGTCCCCACTTCAGCTCTGGACCATACAATATTGATGTGAGTGCAGGGAGGCCAGCGGGCTGAACCGCTGCACGCTCGTGGTCGGGTTACAGTGCCCTTCAGCGGCTGATGGGCCCTTCCCGGAATGCCAGGGACTGGCCCCAGCCTGGAAGTGGTGTCACCCAGAGATTGGCACCTCCGGGCAGCCCTGAGCTCAGGCCCCTCATTTGGGGGCTTGCTCCTACCCCACGCCCAGCTCGTGGGCCTCAAGGCCGCGGGCAGGGCCTAGGGCCCAGAGGCTTCGGGGAAAGCGGGGGCTCTGAACACGTCCGCTGGATGGGACAGGCCTTGCCCTCTGCCCTTTTGCGGGGATGCTGAGAGTATGGCATTATGGGTAAAACCTGCCTTTGGAACCTGTGCCTCCACAAGTTCTGCAGCCTTGGCTGAGGCACCAGCCAACATCACTGTTCTACCCTTCCGGGTTGGTGGAAGATTCGCCGAAACAAACATCAAGGAGCATGTAAAGGCTCTGGGGGCAAGAGACTGGGGGGGCCTCCCTGGGGGCACAACAGGGTAAGTCACAGCTTATGACGCTATCCAGAGTCACCGCAGCACGAGTTCGATCCCCGGCTAGGGAGCTCCCCACATGGCGCAGCAGACCTCTCCTGTCTCCTCGCTGCTCCCCCCAGCAGTGGATTTCAGTAGATCCGTCTGTTCTGCTTCCCACTCTGTCTCTGGTGAATCCTCTCACCACACCACACCTCTGGCCTGTACCATGTTTCTTCTTTTATAAAAGAGAGAGAGAGAGGGCCTCCCTGGTGGCTCAACGGGTTGGGCACAGCACTGTGAGGCTGTCTGCAGCCACTGCAGCACCAGTTCGCTACTCGGCCAGGGAGAACCCCACATGGCGCAGCAGGCCTCTCCTGCTTGCCCTCGGCAGTTTGTTTCAGTAGATCCGCCTGTTCTGCTCCCCACTCTGTCTCTGTGAATTCTCTCACCACCCCCCACCTCTGGCCTGCACCCCAGCTTGTATGCATAAATAAATCTTTAAAGAAAAAGAGAGGGACAAGGGGACATCAGGGATTTGAAAGTGGGAAAGCAACAAAATCACATCTTAAAAAGCCCCCCATATGATGGGATGTGCGCGGAAGCTGCGGGGCCCAGGCTGCCGTGCAGGGCGGGGAGACTGGCTTGGCGCAGCTGTGGTCTCCCGCCCGGCCTGCGCCCGCGGGCGGGACAGCTGTGGACAGCCTCATGGTGCTGAGACCCTGTGCCCCCCGGCAGGCCCAGGTGTCATATTTTATGATCAGTCCGGAGCGACCTGGCCAGCGACAGGGAGGTCCTTTGTTTGGGCAACCTCCTGCAAACCCAATCCCCTCTGCTTTTCAGTAGGTGTCCGCTGTGTCCCACTCCTCCTGCCTAGGAAACTCCTCTCTCCACCCCGCGGCACCAGTCCTCATAAAGCCACCAGGTTTCTCCATTGTCTCTTTGCTTTTGGCTGTCAGAGGGAGGCTGGCGGGTGCTGGGCCAGGCCCACCCGGGACCTCCCCTGCCAGGTCTGGCTCTGCCCCACTATCTCTCTGCCCAGGGGATTTGCCTGGGCCTCAGGAGGTCAGCGAGACCCCTCACTGCGACCTTGGGCAGGGAGCTTCTCGGAAGGCATCTCACAAGGCAGAGGGGAAGGAGAATGAAGAGGGGGGCAGCGACCTTGGGAAGCCCTGGGCTGGGCAGGGAGGCAGTGGCTGGACCCTCCCCCGCCGCTGCCAAGGCGAATTCCAAGGCCAGGTCGGAATCCAGCCCGACAGGATTCCCCACGCAGCTGCACCCGCTGCACTCTCGGGGTGCAGGGCCCTGGGCAGAAGGGGGCAGGGGAGTGTCCACCAGCCTCTCTGGAGGGGTGGACAGGGCCTGCGCCTTTTGGGGTCCCGACCCCAGAAGTCCTGCGGCCTCTGAGGGGCGACCCCCTTGACTTCCGCCACTGCGGGGGTGGGGGCTGCTCTGCAAGGTCCCCTCCCCGGCCCTCTTGGAACTTGGTGGGAGAGAGTCCCAGAAGCTCGTTTGGGAGCAGCTAACGGCCCTGCCCCTGCGTTTCCTCCTGGGCGGGGCTTGCGCAACTGCTGGCGTGTTTACAATGATAACGAGGAAGCCGGAGGGAGAGGGGGTGGGGGGCCTGGGAGCCCCGAGGCCTCCAGCCCCGCCATCGCCAGCAGCCGATCTGGGCCACCGATGGTTGCACCTGCTCCCCGGCTTGGGGCTCGCCCCCTGTCCCGCCACCGCATCCACTGGCCGCTGTGTCCTCCTCAGGGGCGGCCGAGGGCTAAGGTGCTGGACCTCCCCTGCCCCACTGGCCATCCCTTGCCCCCACGGACTGGAGACCAGTGGCTGATGCCGACTGTTCTCCGCCTCACCGGCCTTGCTGTAAGCGGCGTGAGGACCTGCCGGGCCGCGGTGGGTAGGAGGCGGCTCAGGACACGCTGGCTCCTAGCCAGAGCGCCCCGCGTCCCCCTTCTGTCTGCAAGAGGGGGGTCCTCAGGAAAGGGGAGTGTCCCAGGACCCCACCCCCACCTCAAGCCAGAGAGATCCAAGACACCTCGGACTTCGAATCCCAGAACACCAGCATCACCGAAGGAAGGATACTGAGGACTGAGGGTGGCGTTAAGCGATGGTTCTGGGATTTAGAAACCAGACCTGTGAGCTTGGAGGCGGCGACTGCTCGTGGGTGTGGATCGCCAGGTTTTGAGTGAGATTCCAGCTCAGCGGAACTGGTAGGACGCACTCACCCATTTATTCTTTATCTTTTTCCTTTCCCTTTTTGTAAATAAACCCTTTTATTAATTTTACTGTGTGTGTCTGCAGTTGAATCTTTTAAGTCCCTTTGAGCGCACGGGTGAGAACCCAGACAGGCACCCCATTTATATCGGGGCTGCCCTGTTTAACATGTCCTCACCTGTACCTCATGCTCCAAGCAACACCGGGTCTCTGTGCTCCTGACCCTCGCCTGCACCCTTTTTTCTTGCAGGAACCCCTGCCCTCAGGCCCTGGACTTTCTCACACCAGGAGTAGCACCAGGAAGGGAATTTGTTGCCAATGTCCCTTTCCCGGGGGCGGGGCACCAGCTCCTCCTCTGAGCTTAGGGTTCCCTCAGGACCCTCCCTGGCTGCAATTTTCCAGCCCCTTCCACCCCTCTGTTCTTGGCCTTCCCACGTCCCAGCCAGGCCACCCCCCCGCCCCCGTCACCCTCGATGGCAGACAAGGAGCACTTCTACCTCGCCCCCTTCTGACTACTTGGATGGGTCACCTGCCCTCTGGGGAGTGCCCATCCGCCCCCTACTTCCCTGAGCCAAGGACAGATGGCTGAGTGCCTGGGCCACCTGCCAGCCGGCGGACTATGGACTGGGACTGGGGCCACATGTGTCCCCTCAGGGCCAAGGGGGTTTACTGTGGGTCTGCTCCCCAGGAGCACTTCCCCTTCTGCGGTGGGCTGGGGACCTACTTGTGATGAAACAGTGTCTCCAGGAGGAAGCCCACGCCCCAAAGCCCGCTCCCCGGAGCCTTCACCTCAGAAGCCCACGCCCCAGAGCCTGCACCCCAGGGGTCTGCACCCCAGAGCCCACGCAGCGACATCTGTGAGAACAGTTTCAGTTGAAGTAACCTTGGTTTTCAACATTCTGTAGATGGGGGCATATCCTGTGTGTGAGCCAGACTCAGCTTTGTGGGGTCCAGTGCCAGTATTGGGGCCTCATTGTTAGAACAGTGGGCCTGTTCTGACATCTCCCCCACCATGGTGAACCACTTGTTCCTCTTCACCTGCCCTTCTCAGCTGCCACTGGAAAACTGACTGTTCCTCAAGAACATTCTGTAACTGGTTCAACTGGTTTTCCTTTAAATTCATGACCTTCGGGGAAGAGAGGCCACATTACCCGGCTGCCTGTCCCAGGAGGTTGGTTTTCCTCATCTGAGGTGTCCAAGGCCGCTGCCTTCACTGCTTTGCAGCGCCCAGCTCTCAAGTGTGAAGTCACTCTTGTGCTTATGCTGCCAGCCTAAAGCAGTCTTTTCATCTGACAGAACTGAACAGTCCCCCTTAAGCAACAGCTCCCTGGTCCCCTTCCCTCTGGCCCGTTATCCACCCTGCCACCTCTGTCTCCATGACTGTGCTGTTTCCAGGTGCTTCCTGTAAGTGGAATCACACAGTGTGTGCCCTCCTATGTCTGACAGTTTCGTTTAGTGTTATATCATAGATACCACATCTATCAGAATTTGATTCCTTTTGAAGGCTGAATAATATTCCACTGTATGGATATACCACATTCTGTCCATCGTTCATCTGTCTGTTGGACACTGGTCGTTTCCACTTTTAGCTATTGTGAATCGTGCTGCCAGGAACATTGGGATGCAAATACAGTAGTGGGTCACAGTGATGTTTTGATCAATGTGACACTCCTTATGCAGCGGTGACCCCATTAAGTTCCAGTTTTGCATAATTATACTTGAAATCACCTAGGGGCACATTTCTCAGAATGTACCCCCGTCACTAAGCAACATGTGACTATATCTGTTTAAGTCCCTGCTTTCAGTATCTTTGGATATATACCTCAAAGGGGAACTGCTTCAATGGTAGCCTATGTCACGATTTTTTGAGAGGCTGCCATATTGTTTTCTATAGTGGTAGCACCATCTCGCATTCCCACCATACCAAGGGTTCTTTTTTTTCCCACACTTTATTTATTTTCAGATTTATTTTATTTATTTTTGCATAGAAGAACTGGGGTGTATGCCAAAGGTGCAGGGATGAGAGGACTCACCAGAGACAGAGTGGGGAGCAGAACAGGTGGATCTACTAAAATACACTGCTGAGGTGAGCAGCGGGTGAGGCAGGAGAGGTCTGCTGCACCATGTGGGAAGCTCCCTGACTAGGGATCGAACTCATGCTGCAGTGGCTCTGGATAGCTTCACGGTGCTGGAACTTAACCTGTTGTGCCACCAGGAAGGTCCAGTTTTTGGAGAATTTTCATTAGGCCATTTTTCTTTTTTTAAGATTTATTTATTTATGCATACAAGCTGGGACACAGACCAGAGGTGTGGGGCAGCGAGAGGGCTCACCAGAGACAGTGGGGAGCAGAACAGGCAGATCAACAGAAACACACTGCTGAGGGGAGCAGCGGGCGAGGCAGGAGAGGTCTGTCGCACCATGTGGGATTCTCCATGTGGGTGTCGAACTCGCGTCGCTGCTGCCGACAGCTTCACAGCACAGAGCTTAACTGCTGCACCACCGGGGAGGCCCCATTAGGTTTTTTTTCTCCCTTCAAATTACATCACCCCCTCAACCAAAGCAGACAGTGGGACATGAGCAGCAGGAGGGCACTGTGGGGGCGGCTGTCCCGGGCCCGTGTGGATCCACTGAACAGCTTCAGGTCCCCTGTGGCTTTGACCCCGTCACCACAGTGCTGGAAAGGCCCAGCGATTCCACCCAGGAGATACCGTCCCGGCAGAAATGCATGCTGATGTCCACAACAGGCTTGGGGGCGCCGGGCAGAGCCTCCCGGAGCCCCTCAGCAGAAAGACCCTGAGGCCCAACCAGAGCTGGGTTCCGGGTGGGCCCGCTGGCCGCAGACACACCAACTCAGGTTGGCACAGGATGCAGCCCGGCTTACTGGGACGCTCTGGGGAAGGCTCTTCTCAGACCCCTGCGTGAGGGAACCTGGAAGAAAGAGGCACCACTGGAGCTGGAGAGCTGTTTGTAGCCTGAGCCCCAGGAACAGGTGCTTGGGGGCCCCGTGGCCACCCCTGACGACGGCAGTGCCAGGGCCGCCGGGCGGTATCACCATGAGAGGCAGCACCACTGCCAGGAAGAGCTCGATGTGTGCGCAGGAAAGCACTGGTCTGAGCCGGCAGCTGGGGCGTCACAACAGGGTCTGGTCCCACCAAGACCCCCTGGGGCTGCGCGCTGTGGAAGGGGCAGCCCCCCAAAATAATTAAATCTTGAAAAAAAAGGAAGACAACTGGAGAAACTCAAGCCGCCGCGCGGTGACAGCAGCTATTCCTGTTACTCCCACTGAGCAGCGAGAGGGAGGCTCACAGGTCCCAGGCAGCGGGAGCCTCCGGTGTCCCCCGGCCTCGGGCTGGGACACACAGCCGGCGGGGGTCGTGCCTGCGCCGGAAGGTGATGTGAAGGTGAGCCGCCGCCCGCCCGCCCGCGGGGCTGCCAAGTGGAGCAGTGGGGCAGCCGCGGCCACCTTGGCCTGGCTGCCTCGCCTGGCTGGCCGGCCCGGGCGCCTCCCAAGGCAAGGGTCAGAAGCAGCCATGGGCAGGAGCTGGGAGCGAGGCAGTCTGGCTGCGGTCACACAGCGCATCTGTGACTGGGCGACCTCTGCTCCCGACCCCACACCCGGCTGCCCAGGGCAGTGGTCGTGGCCCAGGCCGAGCGCCCGGTGGGTACAGAGGGCTCTGTGTTGGACGCTCTGCCCAGGTGCAGCCGGCTGCCCTGGCCGAGCTGCCCGGGGCCGGGTGTGCTGGGTTCGTCTCCGCCTGCGGTGTTTTCAGTACGTGATGGGTTTGGCCAGGTGGGAGCCCACCGCGAGTCGAGGAAGGTTTGTGCTGTTCACAGCGCTGCTTTAGTGCCGAAGAACAGGGTACAAGGCCAAGGGCACGTCTGACACGCCTGAGCCCTGTGAGCGGGGGAGCGGTGGGGCTGGGGGCTTGCTGCCCGGCAGGTGAGGGGTGTGGGGGGCTGCAAGGCCCGACCCTCCACCGCAGTCCAAGGACACTTCCTCCGAGATGCCCGCCAAGACTGCCCTTCTCCCCAGGGGCCTCCCCTGAGTCCTTTGTTCCTGGACTGCCCTCATCCCGCTGCAGCCAGCGTGTGTGCGTGCATGTGTGTGTGTATGTGCACACGCGTGTGTGCGGCCCTCATCCCAGCTGCAGCCAGCGTGTGTGTGCGTGTGTGTGTGTGCGCACGCGCGTGTGTGTGGCCAACCTGAGAGAGGGGATGAGGTGCCCCGGCGCCCAGGGGCCATCATCAAAGGCCCAGAACCTGAGAATGAGGCAGGGAATGAGCTCACCGAGCCTGAGGCCCCGCACACGGCAGGAGCCGGGCCCTCCGCACCGAGGGCCGTGGGCGGCCGCAGCCGGGAGGACATGAGTCAGTCCTGCAGCCCCAGTGGCTGGCGGCCAAGGTCAGCTATCTGGACAGGACTTTGGGCGCCGCGTGGCTGCCCTGCATGTGTTTGTCTGACCCAGTGCCCCAGTGCGGCTGGCGTGGGGGCCATTAGGCTGGCTCACCCCCGGGCGGCCCGCCCACCTCTCGCCGGGCCAGCTCGCCCAGCTGCATCCCTGTCCCCACTGTCCACAGGCGCCGGGCGGGGGAGCTGGGGTGGAGGATCTGGGGTGGGCAGGCGGGCAGGTGGGGGGCCCATCTCCACCAGGCACCCTGCAACCTCACCCCCCACGCCCTCTTCAGTGGCAGCCCCGACCCCGCTCACACCTCTGCTCGGCCCCTCACCCGAGGGGGCCTGTCCTCCAGCTTCGGGCCACACTGGCAGCCCCTGGGCCCTGAGGCCTGGCCGTGCAGGGCCCACGCGGCGGCTCCCGGTGTTCCCGAGGCCTCGGCTGCGTGGGAGCCCCAGGAAGTGGCCGTTTCTGTGCCCAGAGGTGGCCCTGAGGGCCGGTCAGGGACAGTGTGTTCCCCGCCAGCCAGGCTGCCCTGCGGTGGCAGGTGGAAGCGAGAACCGCGGCTGCCGCGCCCACGCCCTGGGCCGCCGACTTCCCAGACAGACGTCCGCCCCCGCCCTGCCGCTCGGCCCTTCTCTGCTGGGTCGGCGTCCAGGCGACAGGCGTCTGTGGGCAGTCTGGGCACCGGCCCTCAGCCTGGTCGGGACGAGGAGAAGCAGGCCCAGGGCTGGTGACAGCACAAGGCTTTGGCTTTTCAGGGTGACCTGAGGCTGCCCAGACACACTGCAGGGACAGCAGGCTGGAGGGCCCCGGAGGAGACCCCACGCACAAGCCTGTGGGGCTCCCGGGGACTGACGCTCACCCAGCAGGCCCCCCCCAAGGGGTCGGGCTGACCGAGGGAAGATGGGGGTGAGCGTGGGGGCCGGAAGGGACTTGGGCGGTGACACCTGCAGGGGCCCCGAGGGTGAGGGGAGCTGCTCAGGGGAGGGGCGGGGCGCAGAGGGTCAAGGTGGAAGGAGAGGCAGACTGGCCCCTCACCCCCCGTGCGCCCCGGCCGCTGCTCACAGCCCCCTCCCAGCAGCAGCACAGCAGGTGCTCTCAGGGGCCCCCAAGGTGGTGCAGTCGTGTGGGCTGTGTGATGTGGGGTCCCACTTTGGACCTCCGCTCCCCCCAGGAGTGGCGGTGGGGTGTGGGGGGCGCTCAGTGCCTGAAGGGCCCAGACAGACCGCCGAGCCCCAAGGCAAGAGCTGACTCGTGTCGCTGCCGGGGTGGGTGGACAGCGGGTCCCACCTGGGGTTGGCGAGGACCTGCCGTCTGTCCCGCCCGGGGCCTGACGGGGTTGAACATTAACCGGGAGGAGGGCTCGGCGGGCACACCTTATCACATGTCAACAGCGGTCACCTGCTGGCCAGGGGCTGGCTCAGCCCCTCCCGGGCCCTGGCGCTGCCACCACCGGAGGGCAGGTTCCTCTGGGCTCGAGTCCCACCCTCTGCTGCCCCCTCAGGCTGCGTGACCCCACCAGGCCCTGTCCCCACCTCCCAGGGGCCTCCCTGAGAGCTGGCCGTTTCCTGGCCTCCTGGGAGGGCTGGGCCACAGACCTCAGCGGAGCCAGGAGGAGGGCTGGCCCAGCGTTTGGGATTAGACTCCAGGAAATCGAGGTGACCAGCCACTACCGGCCGCTCCTCAGGTGCCCAGCGGCCCCACACGCCGTGAGGCTGCTTTGCGGACCCCGCAGGGAAGTGGACACAACGACTTCACAGCCCAGGAAACTGAATTAGAAAGTGGGGGAGACAGGATTGGCCTGACCGTTGCCCTTGCCCCTGACCCCAAGCATCCTGTCTCCCTCCAGCCCCACCCAGTCTCCTTGGGGCAGGCGCCAGGCCCCGCCGCTGGCCTTGGACATTGGCATCAGGCACACAGACTTGTCAGCAGCCTTCCCAAAGGGCCTCCTGTCCTTCCCGGCCTCCCGGGTTCTGCATGCGTTGGCTGGCTCTCTGCCACGTAGGCTGATGAACTCTTACCCATCCTACAGAAGCTTCTTAACCTCACCTCCTCCTGGAGCCCATCTGGATTGTCCAGCAGAAGCGGGGCTTCTCCTCCATACTCTTCAGTGCTCCCCACACGCACCTGTCCAGCACTTCCGTGCGTCCTTCAGCTGTGTCCCTGCTCTTGGTGCTGGGACTTTGAAGTTCCAGTGTTTGGGTTCAGTGGGGGAGGTTGTAAAGGGGGCAGGTGAATGGGAGGGACCCTGGGCAGGCAGCAGAGCCCAGCCCCGGTGGCCTGGGGCGGGGTCCAGTTCCGCTGCCCACGGCCCCTGGGCCGAGCCCTTCCCCGGGTCACTCGGGCTGGATTTGCCCTCTTCTCAGCCTCTGACCGCAGACGACTGTCCTGACAAGAGGCGGAATAAAAGCCATTCTGTCTGGTTTACGGGGCAGGGACTGGGGAAGGCCTGCCCTGCCCTTCAGGGTCAGGCGGAGAAGCCAACACCTGGCGTCCCCTCGGCCACTGTGCACGGCTGGAGCGGTCATCCCGCAGACGCGAGGCCTGGCCCGAAACGGAAACCACGTTTCTGCAGACAGGACGCTTTTGAGCACTAGAGCTGGCACAGCTGCCCTCCCCGCCAGGACAATTCCCTCCGTGACCACAGAGGGCGGCACCGAGCCCCGCGCCCCCAGACCTGTCACCCCAGCGTCCACCCGGGCCCCAGGCCCTCGCGCCTGGCCCTTCTTGTCTGACCCGCTTTTGGGGATCAAGACGAATCTGCACCCCTCGGGGCCACAACGTGCGAGGGGCACCCCCCAACACTTTTCCAGCCCCCCGAGTATATTTGACGAACAGAGGCACAACCCCCCTTTTCTGCAACTTTCGGGCAAAACTCCCGGCCCCACATCAGTGCGGAGGAATGAGGGTACAAGGGCGACTGCTGTCCCTGAGGGCGCCTCCGGCCGGGCCTGGCTCAGATCCAGGGGTCGGCCCTGTCTGGGGAGAGGCCAGGCTCTGCGGGACTCGCCTGCTCCCTGAGTGTCGTGGGGCCCCAGCAAGGGCGCGGGTCCAGGGCTTGTCCCCTGCGGGCTCGGCTCCTGCCCGGCTCGGCCCCCGGTGCAGACGCTGCTGTCATCTCGGGGACCTCAGTTTGCCCAGCGTCTGGGCCGCTCAGAACCAGGATGTCTCCCGGGGCCCCCAGGGACCTTGTGGTCATCCCGCAGACGCGGCCTCCTGAGTTCCGCGTGCCCCCTCGCCCCGTCCCCCACCTGCTGGTCCCTCTGCTGTCCACCTGCGCCCTGGACCCCGGCACCCCGTCCTCTGAGGCCCCACCCGGCTGAGGGCCTCGCAATGTGGGAGAGTGGCCACGCCTGGGCTCCTGGGGCGCCGCCCAGGCGCTGGTGCCCGCAGGTGACCTCGTCTGTGACGAGGCCGAGACTCCCCGAGCAGCCGCCGCCTCGCCCGCAAGTCTCCTTCGCGCTCCGGGCACTCTGGGTGCTTTGCCTCTCGTCGCTCAGGTGACGTCACTTCCGACTTCACAAAGTCGGAGCTGCCCGCACCCCCCGATCTGTCCCCCTTGCTGCCAACGGAGACAGGTGTAGGCGCCTGCAGCCCCGGCCCCCAGCACCCAGGGACTTCCCTGGGGGCTCCCATCTCCACGCAAGGCCGCTCGTGCCTCAGCCACAGGCACCCGCCCTCACCCGCACGCCCAGCGCTCTCTGCAGGTGACCGCGTCCCAGGCCCAGGCGGCCTCGGCCCCGGGGTCTCACCTGCTCCTGGCGGCTGGAGCAAGCCTCAGGCCGAGGACTCCAGCCCGGGGCGGCCCCAGGCGCAGCAGGCAAGGAAGGCGACCTCCCTCCCGCCACGCTGGTGACCACCCGGACAATCCCGAGACCCCTCGGTGCCGAGCCGACCCCCTCAGCAGAGCACAAGCAAACGGCAAGCACACCCGACAGAAGGCACCGCGGCAGCCTTGCAGAGCTCACCGTCCAGCCAGGACCCTCGGCTGACTGGCCCCCGAGGCGCGTGTGGGCCTCTTCCTCCAGAGCCGCTTGCTCTGAGCGGAGGCGGCCCTGGGGACACCCCGCCCTCCCCAGATTCAAACCCCCTCGCCTCTCGGCCAAGCTCTCAGCACCAGGGAGGGGGCAGAGGCCTGGAGTCCGGCCCCGCCTGCTTCCCCGGGGACCCTGTCACCACAAGTGTGACAGGCAGCTCTGGGTGCCATCAGCTTGGAACCAAACTTGGGGTGCACGTCAGTGACCGAGTCGGCACCTGAGACACGGACATCACCCCCGGCTCGGCCCGCAGGCTGCGAGCAGCTCCTGCAAACGGAGCCCAGAGACTGAGGCTGGGGAGCCGGGTCTGGCCTGCAGGCTGCTGCCCTGACTGGCCCAGTGCACCCCAAGGGTGGGAGCTGGAAGCCCCGAAGGCCCCTGGCCTGGACCAGGGGTCCCCCGTGACCTCCTGCCAGCAAGGGGTCGGGTGAGCGGCTCGCCAGGGCCATAGGCCGTCCCGGGGGCCGGCTGCGGTAACCGGTCACTGGCGACCGCAGGCGGGGCTCGAGAGGAAACAGCAGCCGCCGGGAGCCTTTCGCCCCGGGTGGGCAGGCAGGCGGCCCCCCGCTGATGTGCTCAGCCCCCTTCCGTGCTGCGGGCAGCGAGTGAGGGCTCCCAGCTCCCGGAAGGCCCAAGACTGAGAACTTCTCCTTCACTCGAAAACCTGGTGGAGAAAGTCGCCAACCGGACTTCTCAGATAAGTGGACACCGGCCAAACTGTTTTAATTTCCGAATTTATTAAAATGATTAACCTCAATACTGCAAGTGCATGTACAAAATATTTGTAAAAAATGTTTTTAATGAAACGTTAAAGAACTTACCTCAAATGCAGAAAAAGTCCTTTTTTCATTCTTTCAGTACAAGGAATACATTGTATCTCAAAAGTATTACAACTCAGCAAAACAATTGAAAACAGTAATTTGAAAAATGATTGAAAATTGAATACTTTACATAGACTTCTACGATCATTTCCTAATTCTCACAATGCCAAAAGTTTACCGATCATTGCATAAGCTCAAGCTAAGTTTTATTGAATGCCACCTCTTCCGAGGGGTTGCCGGCGCGGGCGGCGCCCGGGCACGGCAGAGGCGCGAGGCCCCTAGCTTTAAGAACGGAAATTAGGTTTCCCTGGAAGGCGCCGGCAGCGGCTGCCGAGCGCTTGTGCACACCGATCCCGGGGCAGCGGCCCCTGAACATTACTGCCCAGACCCACGGGAAGGTCAGCCTCAAGGACGAGGCCGCAGTAAAAACAAACATCATAAATAAGTCACTAAAATTAAGCTTAAACACAGAGAAAAGTGGGAAATGCCATCTTTCATTACCTCTTCCCTAAGGCCGGAACTCCTGAAAGGGCTATCATGGGTGGGCAGGCCGAGAGCTCGAGCTTTTGCCTCTGACCCTCTCCCCAACGCCCTAAACCAGGGTGGGGACAGGAGAGGTGCCCCGTGCGCGGGGCCTCCCTCAGGGACGCGAGTCTCCGGCGCGGGACAGTGGGGCCCGAACTGGGTCTGCAAAGTGCTCCGAGGGGCAGACCTGGGGGCTGGGGGCGTGGCCCTCTGGGGCGGGCGGGGAGTGCGCCCCAGGCCCTCAGCCGTGGGCTTCCAAGTTATACCTGAGGGGTGACCTGCGCCGCAGCCGGGAGGAGACCGCAGGAGACGGCAGAAGGGGTCCTCCGGGAAACAAGGAGAAAAACTTCTAAATTTAAAAGCTTTTTAGGAATATTATTAATTCCTATTTGGAAACTGCTAGCAATTGTTTTAAGGAACTGAATTTCATGGATGTCCCCAAACCAGGCCTGCGGGCTCCGCTGGACAGCCTAACACAGGGACACGTCTGCAGCCGCTGCCCGCGCCGTGGGCCTCGCCGGGGCGCGGAGCACCTGCCCCTACCCGCACCCGGTTCCCAGGAGGCGCAGACCTGCGGGCACCCGCCAGTGACACACTTACACCCCAGATTCTTCGTCCAGCGACTTGTAAAATCGCCCAGAGAAACAAGACTGGTATTGGACATAAAGTAGTAATCAAAAATTTGCTCATTAAGTTACTTAAAATTAATTTCTCTTCTCAAAAGTGCTTCAAAAAACAAATTAAATCTGACTCCTCTTTTTGTTTAACTGATAATATAGTCAAAAAAATCTTTGATATTTCGTACATAAAATAACATAAGCCAAGAACCCCCACTGATGCAGTGCCTTAAACTATATATTTATAATTCCTATTTTATTGGCATGAATATTTCTAAACTTAAAAACCTTCCTGGTAAGTTCTTTTAATTTCTTATGACAAAAATTTCTCACAACACACAAATATTTACAACATACACATTGTTTTCAGTTCTTTACATTGAATTCCAGACAAACAATTTTATAGGTTACCACAGAACAAAAGCTGTGACTCAGGTTTTTATTTCATAAACTATTATAAGTTAAAGTGAATAGAGTTTTTAATATTCCTTGTAGCATTTTACAAGTGCAACAGAAAACTTGAAGACCCGACCTAAGAAGCTGGAGTTCATTAGATAAATGTTGCTTGTTGTCGGCACGTTGTTCACAGCAAATTTTTGAAAAAATAAGCACCAATCATTCTTGCAAAGAACAATTTTATCTAAAAGGATTGAAAAGTGTTAAATACAAGGTCTTTAATTTACAGGACAAGCAATAAATACGCCGCATGGAAACGCGCCCCGCACTGAGGCGCGGCTGGCTCCCGGGGCCGCCGCGGCGCTGCCAGCGTGGGGCCGACGAGACGCGGGGACAGCGAGCAAATAAGCCGAAAAGCGGAAGATCCTGCTGGTGACATCAGCATGTACTAGAAACCGCAGCGCCGCTACTGCGGTTGGGTCTAGGTCAGGCTCCGTCTGGTCGTGGATTAAAGAGCCGCTGACGCTCTGGGGGCCGAGCCCTGGGCGCGGCGAGGCCCCGGCGGACGCCGCCCGCTGTCTCGCGGAGCCTCGGCCACAGGGGGCCACCGGGGCCGGCAGAGTCGCGTTCCCGGCAGCAGCGCCCGGCCGGCGGGCTCAGGCGTTGAGCCGCAGGGACTGGTCCTCGCGCCGCCGGGAGGAGATGTCGATGTCGATGGCGTCCGCGCCCACGATGAGCCGCAGCCGCTTGGCGGGGGGCAGGGGGACGAAGTCGTCCTCGAAGTCGTCGTCGCCGTCGCCCGCGTCCCCGCCCCCCTCCGAGGAGTCTTCGGCGCCCGAGCTCTCCTCCTCCTCGTACTGGCCGTAGTCGCCCGCCTCCATGCGGGACTCCAGCAGGGAGAGGGGGTCGCTGCAGCACACCCCGTTTTCGCGCAGCCCCTCCGGGTAGGGCCCCCGGGCCTCCTCGTCCCGCTTCAGCTGGATCTTGAGCTTCGTGGCGCTGCTGCCCGGGCCCGCGCTGAAGCCGTTGTTGAGCTTGGCCACGTACAGGCTGCTGTCGCTCTCGTGGTCCTTGCGCAGCTTGATGCTGATCTTGGAGGCGCTCACCCCGTCCCCCTCGCGCTCGTCCGCCTTGCTGCTGCTGTCGTGCCGCCGCCGCAGCGTCAGCTTGGGGATCCCGGAGTTATTCTCCAGGATCAGCTGCGCGTCGTACCTGGTGATGCGCCTCTTCTTCTTGCTCTTTGCAGTTCGGAAGCCGTCCTTCGCCGAGAAGCCGTCGGACAGCAGGCCGGGGCCCCCCGCCGGAGACGGGGCCCAGTCGGTGCAGCCCGCGGGGGCTCCCCCGGCGCCCCCGAGCTCCGCCTGCGCCGAGGGGGACCCCGCGGCCTCGGGCAGCAGGCCGGCCCTCCCCGGGGAGGCAGGCGCGGCGGCAGGGTCCTCCGCCTTGGCAAGCGGCTTCCCGAGCTTCCCCGGCCGGGCCTTCTTCCTGGCCGCGCTGCTGTCGCCCCGGGGGCACCGGGCCTCGCCGCTGGGGGCGGGCGCGGCGGCCAGGTCTGCGGCCTGTGCCGCGGGCGGGGGCTGCGCGCGGCCGTCCGGGCCGGGCTCCGTCTCGCCGTCCTTGCAGTCGTCCGGCACATTTGGTTCAAGCTTGATGTCGCAGGGCTCCTTGAGGCTCAGTCTCGTCCTGGCCGACCGCCTGGTGATGTAAGTGCACGGGGTGTCCTCCCCCCCCGCGGGCGGCCCTCGCCCCGAGTTCTGCCTGTGCTCCCGCGCCGCGTGTCTCGTCAAGCACCCGCTGGCGGCTGGGGCTGGGGCTGGTCCCTCCGGCTCCTTGTCCTTCTTAATGGGTAAATTTTTGTACAGAACGACTTTAGGCTCTTTAAGCACTAAGTCTCCCATCTCGAGTCTCCGCGAAGCGCTCTTTTGCTCCAGCCGTTTGCAATGATTCCGTAATTTTATCTTGGAAAGTAAAGGCTTGGCAGGCTTTTTCAGTGTCTTTGGTACCCTGGAATTATTTACATGAGTCAGCTTACATGAGGTAGAGTCGGAAGAAGCTGGGGTGTGTGACATAGACTGCCGCGCCAATGTTCTGCTTTTGCTGCTCTTTTTTACACCAACTGAAGATTTCCGGTTAGAAGCTGCAAAGTCAAAGAAAGGAGAAAGGGGTGAGAAGCAGCCCGTCACCTCAGTGGTGCAGAGAACCGGCCCGGCCCGCGACCCCCTGACGTAGCCGGGCAAGTCTGACTCTCGCGACGCTGGGCCCAGCGAAGGGCTGGTTTGAAGCCGCTTCTGAGCGAAGCCAAGCAAAATCCCAGCTTCCCTCTACAAACCCTTAAAATCGCCATTTCAAACGCTTCAGAAGCCCTTGGCTCGTTCGCTCAGGGCAAGCGCGCCCGCGGCCACCGCCACGGACATGCCGGCTGACCGGGGCTCCCCCAGACACGCTCATGGCACCGCAGGCAGGAGACCCCACAGGGAGTGTCGTCCTTCTCAATGGACCCCCCAGGCGCCTTGCTGCCCTGCGCGTCCCTTCAGCCCGCCCAGCCTGGCCCGCCCCAGTGCCAGAGTGGGCGGAAGCCCCCGGCCACGACGGACGCGGATTGGGGGTCTGCTCTCCTCCAAGGGCCGCGGGGTGCTGCGGGAGCGTGGCTGCCAGTGGCCTGCAACCGGCTCGAGACCCCACTTGCAGGGCTCCGTGCGCGCCCCAGCCGTCTCGGGCATGCCGGCCCCCACGCGCCCCTGGCCTCCTGGGCCGCGCTCACCGGGCTTTGCGAGGCTCAGCCACCCGGCCCTGCCACCCCCCGCCTGAACCTCCGGCAGAGCATCTTGTGAGTGGGTCGCGGGGCGTGAGCAGCCTCTGCGGTCGTCGTATCGCTCCCAGAGGACAGGGTCGCACGGGACGCCGGCCACGCCAGGCCGGGGCTGCAGGACGACTGTGTCCCCGGCTGAGCGTGGAGTCCCTGCGGGGAGCGTCCTGAGAGGCAGCGCCACAGCCCTGCGGGACACCCAGCCGTCGGGGCGAGGCCGTGCGGCCGCGCCGAGCACCCCAGCCAGTGCCCACGGCAGCTGCCCCCGCCGCTCGGCTTGAGGACAGCTGAACCGGGGCCACACACGACCACCGGCGGGGAGTTCTTTTAACAAACAGGCCACTGAGGGAATTCTTGCTGGACGTGTCCTCACGCAGACGCGCGTCCTCTGGGCTGCCGAGCGGCGCGGGCTCAGGCTCACGGCGTCTCCTTCCGCGCCTGCGGTCGCCCGCACGGTGCCCCGCGCCGCCGCGTCCAAGGCCGATGCCCCACGGCGGGAGGCGCTGTCTGAGCCCCGCCGGGTACGACGTCCAGCGTCACCGTCCAGCCCTGCCCTTCCTTGCTGCCCCCCGTTCCTGGTGTTCTCCCCCTCCTGAGCCTCACGGGGGTCCTCAGGCCGCTGGGATCACACACGTCTCCGGGTGCACACGCGGGGTCCGCAGCGCTGCCGGCAGGCGGTCCCCGGGCTGTCCGCTCCGCACGCAAATCCGCTGCAGAGGCCAAGGCCACTGGCCCTCCCTGAGGCTGGCCCATCAGGCCCCAGTGTCCACCCACACAACCCACCTCGCCAGCCAGACTGGGGCCACGTCCCCGACGGCCTGCTCCAGGCGCCCCCACCGGCCCCGACCCCAACTGTGAGCCCTGGCCAACGCGTCCCGCTGCGCTCGCCTGTCCCGCTGCTCCAGCACCCCACCCCCTGCCTGCGGCCAGAATGATCTCCCCTGTGCACCCCGCACCTCTGGGCCTTCAAGCTTCCAGGGACCAGCGCCCTAAGACTCAACTCCAGACATTCAAGTCGTGGTCCCCACCTCGTCTCGCCGGCGGAAGCCCGACTCCGCGCAGGGCGCTCGGCCGGGGCCCAGGGCTGCTGCTCCCAGACAGCTGCGGCGACTCTCTGGTCACCCTGCCGCAGGCACGTGTGCTGTTCCACAAGGTGAACCTCACTTCACAGTGACCTCGAACCTGACGCCGCCTGTCTCTCCTCCCACTGGCACCGCCAGCCGTGCGCAGACCACGACAGCGCCCGCGTGGTCTGTCCCGCAGGAGCCCAGGAGCCTGCACCCGGCACCCAAGTTAGGGCAGCCCGGCCCGGGCAAGAGCAGGGCACCAGGCCTCAGCACCAGGCCTCGCGTCCTGGGGCCACTCCCGGGCAGCTGCAACCCCGGCAGCGGGGGGGCTGCAGCTGCCTGGCCTCAGGCCCGCCGGCTGGGACGCCCCCGAGGCTGGACGCTCCCCGCGCCCGGGCAGCTCGCCGGGTGGTGCGGCAATGCCCAGGACCAGGACCCGGCACGGGTCTAGGGCTCGGTCACACCACCCGGAAGGGCCCCGGAGCGTCACAGCCATGAGGGCTCGCAGGGGTCCCCCAGTCATTTTGGGGTGTCCTCCCAATCACAAGGCAGCCCTGCACGGGCACCACGCGACAGGTACCGGGACGGCGGAGGCCTGTGCGCGAGCCCCGGGCCGCGTCCAGTCCGTGCTGAGGAAGGCCGGGGCCCGGGGGCCACGCAGCCCGGAGGGCCCAGAACACCCTCGACAGGACCTGAAAGACCGCGGGGCTCTCAGGCGCCTTTAGCCGTTTGCACCTGACGTGGCCTGGGCGAGGGTGTGGGAAAGGAGCCCACGCCGCCTGAGGCTGGGGGTGCAGACCAGCCGGCGACCGCCTCTCGGCCAGGTGCCCGACGTCGGACAATGCATCTCGCTGCCCGGGCTTCGGGGCCTGGCCCCGCCGCGGCGCCTCTGGGCAGCCGGAATCCCCTCCAGCGCGGCGCCGCCGTCAGGTCGTGGGCAGAATCCCGCCGCCTCTCTGGACGCCAACGGTCAGGATGTGGCTCCGGGACCCCTTCAGGAGAGGATGCTGAAGGACGACAACCTCCCAGGCAGGCAGGGAAGTCCTTGCACAACACACAGGCCGTCCCAAGAGGCGCGCTCCTCTGTCGGCTGCCGAGTTCCAGCCCCGCGCGGGGCGACAGGCCGTCGTGCGTGGAGCGTGGGTGCACAGGCCGCTTCTCCGGCGCCTGCTGTCCTCCGAGCTGCGGCTTCTAGTCTGTCTCTGGGCAGGAGGGCGCGGCTGGGAACGGGCACCAAACGAAACACGGCCCGAGGCCGCGCGGGAGCGAGGGGAGCCGCCCCCGGGCCGAGCCGGGGTGGGCACGCGGCAGGGCCTCCGCACATGGGCCAGGCCGGGCCGCCCCACCGCCCCGGCAGCCACGCCGCCCGAGCTACTGGTCACGCGGCAGGAAGGTGATGCGAGTGACGACGGGCACTCCGGTGGGGCAGTTACTGCGAAGTGTCTATTTCTATCGTGGCGACAGCTCAAGGGGACGCTGGGTCCGGCTAGAGCCCGCCATGGAGCTCGTCTGCCTGGCCAGCTGCGTGCGGCCCGGCCTGGAGCCAGGTGCCAGCCCCGGAGCGGGGTCCGAGTGCGTCTCTGCCTCTCCAGACGGGCAGGGCCTCCACGTGCCCGCGGTTCACTGGCAAAGGCGCGCCGACAGCGGAACGTTCAGCGCCTCCGAAGCGCGTCCCGGCCTGGAGCGGCGCGGCGTCCGAGTTCAACACTGTCCGCCAGTGCAGGCGGCGCAGAGCCGCAAGCCAGCGGGGCCCTCGCAGCCGGGGCGGCAGCGCCCACGCGGGCGGGCTGGTGGGCGAGCGGCACGGGCCTCCAGGGCACCCAGAAGCAGGCTCAGGGGACAGACACGGTCAGGCTTCGTTTACTGTCAGATCAAGCCGCCAGCACACGGGGACCAACCGCTCTTTCTGGACATGGAGGCTGAGCGCGCGGAGTGGCTTTCGCATGCAGGGGGCCTGGCCTCGCCAGCCGGCAGCAGATGGGCCGACAGGGGCGCAGGGGGCAGACGAGTCGGCCCGGTGTCCGCGTGGGCGGCGAGGACGGCGAGGACGGCGAGCGAGAGGCGGCCACAGCCGGCAGGCCCCGGACCTCAAGGCTCCACACACAGGGCGCGTCCTTCTGCCCATCCGGTCTCTCTTCTCACCCTCTCGTGCTTGCCCGACGCGCGAGGGCACTTCCAGGCTGGCTTCTTCGTCCTCCTCTCCCCTCGCCACTCCGGGCGTGGCAGACACAGTGGCGACCTCAGAGTGCCCTCAGCACGGCAAGTCTGGCGACTCAGCGGCTGGTGAACTGGTCAGTTCACGTTGAAAACGGCGAGCGAGCGCTTAAAAGGCGGCGCCGGCCTGCAGCCGCGGCCCGGTGTGGACCGGCCGGCACGGCCACGGCAGCGCTCCCGCCTGCGGCTCCCGCCTCCTCCGTCCTCCTGGCGGACCCAAGCACATGGTCAGAGCGAAACGGACACCTCGACCGTGTCTCTCCAACATCTGACGCCCCCGGAGCAGAGGCGGGGCGTCGACATCCAGCCCCAAGTCCGAGAGACGCAGACCAGAGTCGCGTCACCGGATGGAATCTGGCGGCGGACACGGGCCGGGCTTGTGCCGAGCTCCTCGCCAGACCGTGCGGGCAGCCGGCGCACACGAGCCCCAGAACTGCCCTCACTGTCTAACAGGCCGAACCCCAGAAGCACGCTCAGACAGACTGCGTGGGACACGGAGAGGGACACGCCACGGGGCTCCCCGACTTACTTGCGTTGTTTTTTTCCTGAGCGGTATCTGCATCGGTGTTAGAGCTCACAGACTGACTGTCTGAATTTTTGCTGCTGTCACCTAACTTCTTAAGTCTGTTTAGACGTTTGTCTGTCTCTCTGAGTCCGTACTTGCTATTGATAACAGGAGCAGGCGCGGGCAGTCCCACTCTGGATTTAAAAGCACCAGTTCCCCGTCTGAAAGAGAAGACAAGGCAGGTTAGCGCACGGCGCGCCGACGTACTTCCAGGAAGCGCGGCAGCTGCGGGCGCCAGGCCCTGTGCGGTCCACAGATGTGGTGAGGCCTCAGCCATCCCCAGAAACCTGCCAGGCCTAGGGCCCTCGAGGCCAGCAAGCGGCATGTGAATCAAAGCGCAAGCGCCTGCCAGGCCGGCGCCGCAGCAGCTGTCTCCCCGCGAGAAGCCACTGGGTCCTGCGCAGCTTCACGTGTTGACAGGAGCCAAACCAACCACCAGTACATCCTTGTTCAAAACGGGTGGCCAGAGTTGGGCCAGGTAACTCCCCTCTATTACAGTTCTGCCCTGCTCTACCTAATTTATCACGTTACGGAAAACGAGAAAAAAAAAAAAAGGCGAGAAAGTCTATAAATTTGACAATTTAAAGTCACAAACAAATCCTGACTGAGATTCTGTGTGCGGCGGCTAGTCCATGTCAGCGAAAATCTGATTTCTGGAACCAGAAAATCTATTAACTAATCCCTTCAAGGTTACTGAAATGAAAAATGAGTGAGCATACACAAGTTAACTAAACTATATGTCACTCTAAATAAAAGATGTTAAAAACTCGTTTCCAACGCTGGGTGAGTGTGACGTGTACTTTGCTCTGGTCATTCCCATTTCTACGAGGCCAGCCGTGACGGCGCTCCTACAAGCTGCCCTCCCCGCCAACGCTGGGCCCGGCTTCCCCAAGTCTGTTCAGCACGGAAAGGTAAATTCTGACCCGCTCTCGACTCAACAGCAGGAGTCAGTTATCCGCGTGGCCCAAAGTTTGGTAAGAGGCCGCTGCCGAGCTGCCGTCACTGACGGTCACAGCCTGGGCATGTTACGAGGAGCAGCGAACGCACCCCCCGACTCAGGTGAAGACGCAGACACACTGCCCGACCCCCCGCCCCGTCCTTAGTGCGAGCGCCTCCCTGGGACCTCACTCCCTTTCTCTCAGGATTTACGTGAGATTAACTTTTCCCCCTGAAGGAGTCGCAGAATTGCACAGCCTCTGCCAGAGACAAGATGGCTCCGTCCCCTCACCCCACCCTCTCTGGGCGCTGGGGGCACGCCCCTCCCCCCTCGCCATCGGGGTCTGGACTCGGCTTATCTTGCTGCCTGGGCGCAGACAAGCAAAAGCTCACTGAGGGGTCGCTTCGGTGCTGTCTCCGGGAGCCACGCCAGGACACCCCGGTTATAAGCCCAGAGACTCCTCCCCAAGGGAAGCGGCTAGCGCTCCTCTCCACCCTAAACACACTCCGATCTCAAGGCCACTTCATTTTTGTGTGGAGTAAGGAAGCAGCAGGTTACTTCCCGATGCTCCACGCTGCCTGCAGCCTGTTTCGAGGAAGCAAGCTCAGCAACGAACGGCCGCAGGGGAGTCTCTGATCTGGCAACGGCAGGTCTGAGCCGCACGCGTCCCCTCATCACCGCTGCCCGGCTCGCCTCTGGCTCGCGGGAGACGGGCGCGGCCCTGCCCAGGCCGGCTCTCAGGGGCAGGCCCCCTGTGCTGTGGTCCACGCCTGCTGACACTTTCCTTTCTAAGCAAACATCACCAAGGCAGGAAACACGACACGTTTTCCTCGACCGTCCGTCTTCTGCTTTATGTCGCGGACAAGCGGCCTGAGCTGAACGTCCAAAGGCGCGTTTTACATGGAGTGAGCCGCCCTGTGATCGCTGAAACTCGCGGGGTCCTCCCGCCTCCAGGGCCGAGTCCGCCTGCCAGGCGCACGGTGCACGCGCTTCCCCGACCCGCTTCTCGTGGTGCCCGGCCCGCCCGCACCCCCAGGGCGCCTCCCAATCTGCCGCCTGCACCGGGGCTGTCACCGCCCGGTTCAGCAGCCGTCCCGTGTCCCCAGGCTGCCTCGCCCTCGGCCCCCCAGGGCTTCCTGACCCCCGCGCGCTCCACCAGGCCGCACCACGCAGGGCGGCCCCTGCCTCTGCCTCTCCCACTGGACACTTGGGTCCACCGCCCTCGTCCTACTTCTTCCAGAAGCTCTCTGCTCCCCCGAGGTCAGACGTGTTTCCCTTTTTCTAGTAGCCTTGCACCGTATTTACTATTTTGGGCATTTAGCCATCTGGACTTGGAGGCTGGCCTGGTCTCCCCCAGTTGCACGGCGCACTCGGGGCAAGCAGGCCCCCCGACCCGAGCAGCCCAAGCGGAGGCTCCCGGGCGAGCTGTCCCCCAAGGACACGCTTCAACCACGCGTCTCCCCAGCGCTGGTCTGGAATCCGGACTTAGTACACACGCCAGAAACGTGCTCAGAGAGCCAGCTGCTCCACTCACTGGCAGGCACACCAGAGTCATCAGACCCCTCCTGTGGGCGGGGAGGGCTCTGGGGTCGAGCAGCAAACCACAAAGACAAAGATCGCCGCCTCCCTGAAGGCACATGCAAATGGAAAAATAACCAGAAGCCCATCAGGCAGCTGACCCTGCGCTGCTCCACCTGCCTCAAGAGAACCGCCGACCGCCCCCGGCACCCTTGCGCTGCTCCTGTCCAGCCGAGCCGCGGCCCAGAGGCCCAGGGACCCAGGCCGAGCGCTGGCGAGCCCAGTTGCTGCGTGACTTGTCTTTACACAGTGACTTCCCAGCGTTGCTCAACGGTAATTAAACTTCTTCATGGGCTGAAGAGCCTTTTGTTGGTCAGTCTTAGATTCAACCATTTTTTCATGCAGAAAAAAAATGTAAAAAAATAAAGATCAACTTAGCCCCAGCCCTGAGTCGAGGGCCAGAGGGCCTGCGGCCTCAGGGAGGGTTTTCTTCGGGCCTCGTGGCAGGAGCTGATTCTGGGGGAGAAGCAGCTGGGGCAAGTTACTGGCTCCTCGCCACACGGGAGCCCTGGCTCCCCAGAAAGAAGGACCAAGGCCTCTGAGGAGCTGCCCAGGCACCCTAACTAGGAGAGACTGCTCACGCCGAGCCTGCTCTCTGCAGGCAGCACTGAGGTCAGGCTGAGCCAGGCGCGGAGATAAGTCTCCGGCTGCATCGCCTGAGCTCTCTCTGGGGCTGGGGGCTGGGCCGGCTTCTCCAAGCCCAGCACAGCAGAAGGGGCCTGACGGGCTTGGCGGCGCCAGGCGGGCTCTGCTCCACGGCCCGTACATTGCGCCCCCTGGCGATGGGGCGGCGGGAGCAGGGACAAGGGGTCTTGTATGCAGACGTTACTAGAAGGACCCATGTGAGTCAGCATCCTTTAAAAAAGGCAGCTGGGGGTCCTGCAGGACTCCAGAATCTTGGCGGGTCATAAAGGAGGTTCCTCACTAAGTGACAGAACTTCAGAATTATGAAGTTTGTGTATCACGATGTAAAAGTTCCAGAAGACACGGCTTAGAAACACACACAGCAACCTTGGGGTCTACAGGACCATCAGTGCTAAAACGCCACTCGCCTCTTCGGGGCGCCCGCGCCGTCGGCACTGTGTGCGCAGGTGCTGTGCGCCCTAAGCAGCGCGGCGCCCTGACGCGTGAGGACGCAGCCGGGACAGCGGGATCCGAAAGGCGCCGGAGCCCGCAGAGCCAGGGCCCCGAGCGCCCCACACGCTCGCTGCCCAGCGCGCCGACACCCCCCGGGGCCCGGGGGAAGGGGCGTGGGGCAACGCCCACCCCACCGAGTACTTTACCTTTCACAAGTGTAACACTCGCAGAATTCATTATTTTCCCCAAAAAATCCATCTCCATAGTAACAAGAGATTTCTTCTCCAGGTTCAATATCTCTCAGGGCCTTCACACAGGCTGTGTCTCGCCCAGTTGACACAAACTGAAACAAAGTGACCTCGTTAAGAAACACACACCTCAAGCAGAGACAAAATACTGGGGAGAAAGAAAGCTCATGCTTACCTTACAGTTCGGTCTGCAATCTGAAAAATGTCCAAAAGATAAAGTCAATTAACTGTAGGTAAGATCTGAAACACGAACAGTTACAGAAACCTGAGATAAGCTTTCCATAGGCTTCTGCAACTTTTGATAGACGTTCAGGTCTCAAATTAGACTACAGGTCTATTTATTTCCAGAAGGTGATGGAAAAAAATTCCCACTTCCAGGGTTCAGTCTGACACGGCCGCCCTAGCTCCCAGCAGCACTGCCCGACGCCGGCCAGCCCGGACACAGCTTACCGTGGTTGATGAAGGCGGCGGGGCCGAGCCAGAGCTGGGCGCAGTTTTTCCTCGTGGAGTACATGACGCTGAAGTCGTTTTCGCCATGTCTGAGTAGCATGTTCTCCTCAATTTCTGAAAGTTCGGCAATACAACCCACCAGTAATTCTATTTTGTCATTTCGTTTCCTATTTAAAATATGTGATGTGTTAAAAATTACTAGTAATGATAAATAATAAGGCTTTTTTTAACCAAATAAAGCCTGTCCAACAAACACCGGGCTGAGAGGACCGTCCTCCTCCCGGAAGACCAGCGGGCCCGGGGCCCACGCGGCCTCTCATCCCTACAAGAGGCGCCCCCAGGAGCTGCCCCGGCTCCCCGGCCTCGCCCTGAAGTCCACGTGCCGACCAGAGTCGGGCCAGGAGCAGTGAAGGTCACGGGGCCCAGACTCGTGACGCCCCCACCACAGAAACACGATGCACCCCAACTGGCGGCCATCTCTAGCGGCCACACCGAGTGGAAAGGGGTGAGATCACTCTTAATGGTGTATTTCCACTCCCTACAAGCGAGGCGCTGCTCAGCAGGTAATCAATACAGGCGTGTCGGCCGGAACCACGACCGTAAGACAGGCACACAGCCCCGGACCCAGAGGCCACCCCGGGCCAGGGAGCCGAGGAATCACCGTGAGCTGCACACGGTCCCCACGCTAGAGGCCTGGGGTGCTCCTGGCCCGACCCTAACATTTTTACCACAAAAATTACTGGGGTGATAGATGAGTGGGGGCCTACGTTTCTTCTGGAAGATTATGTAGGGCACAGGCCTAAGAGGAAAGGAGAAAGAACAGCGTGTTCCCTCTCCCCACAGGGCCTGCAGCCCTCCTAGCCGGACTCAGCTCCTCACTTCCACCTCCGCGGGCACAGCTGCCTGCGAATCAGCCACGCTCGGAGCCGCCGCGCGGGAAGCTGCGGCCCCCGAGAATCCCGAGACCCCTCGGACGCCACAGCCAACCTTCCGCCCGGCCCAAAGCGACGGGCTCCGGTCGGGCTCGCTCTCGCCTCCTGTCCCGACCCACGGCGGGGCCCAGGCCCCACGCAGTCCGGGCTCGTTCGGGGACCTCTGTTTCGCTCCTCCCCACGACTTCCTCAGCACTTAGACAGTGACTCACGAGGGGCCCCTACAAGCACTCTATGGGTTACATTAGTGTAGCAGTTACCACTCTTTCGTCGCGACTATCTTGGCTCCGTTTTGTTCTGATGAGTATCTATTGCAAGGCAGGATTTCAAAGCCACTGTCAGTTGCAAACATTCGCAAGTAAATAAATACCTGAAATAGAAAGAAAATTAGTATTAACTTTGTGCTAAATTGCTTACCCTGCTAGGCCTTCTCAAAATTATAAAAAACCAGGGCCTCCCTGATGGTGCAGGAGGTTAAGTCTCAGCACTATGAAGCTATCCAGAGCCCCTGCAGCGCAAGTTCAATATCCGGCCAGGGAGCTTCCCACAGGGCGCAGCAGACCTCTCCTGTCTCCCCGCTGCTCCCCTCAGCAGGGGACTTCAGTTGATCCACCTGATCTGCTCCCCGCTCTGTCTCTGGTGAATCCTCTCACTAACCCACACCTCTGGCCTACACCCCAGCTTGTATGCATAAATAAATAAATCTTAAAAAAAAATTATTAAAAGTCAGGGCCTCCCTGGTGGCGCAACAGGTTAAGTCTCAGCCTATGAAGCTATCTGCAGCCACTGCAGCACGAGTTTGATCCCCAGCCAGGGAGCTTCCCACATGGTGCAGCAGACCTCTCCTGTCTCCCCGCTGCTCCCTTCAGCGGTGCTTTTCAGTCGATCCGCCTGTTCTGCTCCCCACTCTGTCTCTGGGGAATTCTCTCACCCCACCCACCCCGCACCTCTGGCCTAGACTGCAGATCTTGCATACATAAATAAACCTAAAAAAAAAATAAATATATAAAAGCCAACTACCACCTCCATTTAAGGGCATCAGGGACCCCACAGCTGGACCCTATGAGCCCCGAGAGCCCCTACGAATCTCACTCAGGTGACCAAGTTTTTCCTTCGGACAAACAAATGATCTTACGGGTCATTAGATCTTCATATTGATTAGTTTTATAAAAGTCGATTTAAAATTTCAATGTCACTAAAATTGAGGCTTTTGTTCCCTTTACTCTTGTCCAGACAAATAGTATTAATCGTGAACCTACGTGCTCCTTGAATAATTTCTCCTGCATTTTGTTCTTGTTCAGAAAATAGTGTCGGGCCCATTCGCCAGAAGTCAGGCATTTGAAGGCTTTCTCCAAGTGCTCATCTTTCTTAAAACGTTCAATGACTTCCTTTAGCTCTTCTTGTCTTCCTTTAATAGGCCGAAATCTGCAAGAAGCAAAACAATAATGTTAGCTACTGGCCACCATCCTTGGGTGCTGTTAAGATCAACAAAGAACCACCGACAGTCTTGCTAATCACTAACTCAAGCAACACTGGTCACCAGGAAGCAGATGTCTGTCTTCAAACTATGTTTACGGGTTTCTATTCCACTGTATCTCGTTGACTGAAAGGTGACAAGATGATTCAAAGGTCTGATCCAGGCTCATCCAAGTCACGTACTTTCGAAAGTACCAAATGAAAGGTTTAGATAAAGCCTGAGCAATCAAGAGAAGAGCAAGAATTTTTTAAGCCTGCAGCCATCAGGCAGGAGTGCGGGGCGTGAGCGCCAGAAGAAAGACGGAGCAGCCAAGCAGGCCAGAGACGCCCCGTGTGCGTGGCCGGGCCCCAGGCAGCCGTCAGGCCCGGCCCAGCCCAGGAAGGGAACCTTGAACTGTGTTCAGGGAACAGCAGGGCGGAATGTATGCGCACGTGACCCGCTATCTTGCTGGTGCGAAGGACAAACCGTTGGGAGAGTTTTCTCAAAGCTTCTACCACAGCTTCACCGTACAATCGGTGATGGTGGGCCTCGAACAGCTCCCCACCGGGCGCCGGCAGGACGGGAAGCGACCACTGTCCAGGAAGACAGCCTGAGAGCCACGAACACAGGGACGGGATCCTAACCCTTAGCTTTCTTCTCACAGCAATATCATTTAGTTTATTTGCCCAATAAAGCTTTTGTTTTTAAAAATATTCAACAACAAAAAGGACTGGCGCCTGCTGTTCCAAAAAAACACATTGAGAAAAATATTAGTGGCTCAAGGAGAAAGAGACGTGTTAACGACGCCCCTAACCCTACCGTCTGAGGCCGCGTCTCACCGACCCGCGGGGCACTCGGCCAGGCCGGAGGGGCGCCGCGCTCCCAGGCGGGCGCCTCACGCGTGCTCGCGACAGCTCAGCAAGACGGTGAGTCACACCAGCGCACCAGGGACACTTAGTAGGTGCTGGGTAAACAGGCCTGCGGGCGGAGACACGGCCACTGTGCCCGGCTGGACAGCGGGCCCGGGAACAGAAGACACCCACTGGGTGCAGGGCCCGGCGTGCAGACACTGCACGGCCACACGAGGCTGCGCCGCGCCGGCACCACAGTGCAAGGAACCGGGGTCAGGGGTCAGGCTTGTCTGGGAGCTTCTGGAGTCAACACTGACACAGGCAGTGGAGAAGCAAAGAAGCAGCGTTGTAAGGAAAAAGCAGACTGCTTCAACGGGCCGGAAAGACTCCAGAGGAGCGGCGGGGGGAGGGCTCTATGCTGAGTGTCCAAACACGGCTGGACTCCAAGAGGTCAACGGGGCCGAGGCAGCTGCCGGCCACAAGCAGGTTCTAGAGCAAGGAAGAGGGAACATGGCGTCCAGAACAGAGGACGCCAGCCACAGGAGCACGTGCTGACGGCTGAACACCCTGGCCAGACTCCGGTGTCAGCGAGCGCTCACAACTGCTAAGCACAACAATTGGACAAGGTCCGGCTTTATTTTGTTTCACTCAATCAGCTTTCTGCCCTCACAGACAGATGCGCAGACGTCCTTTAAATAATCCGGAACACCCTCGACGACCCATCACAGGCGACATCGGGGACCCTCCCCACAGCGCCAGCGATGAGCAGGACGGTGGACGCGTCCGAGCTCCCAGAGCTGCAGTGCTAAGCCAGCTCCCTGGAACTGCCTTGGGTCCCACCCAGACAAGCTCCCTCAGAAGCGCAGCTACACCCTTCCCGGCTACGTGCAGACAAAGGGCCGAGAGACAAGCAAGCAGCCAGCAGGTACGGCCGACCACGTCCAGCAGCGCAGAGGCCGCGTGGACAGCGCCGTGCTCTGGACTGCAGACAGAGGTGGCCATCCATGCAGCGCCAACGCAGTGGCCAGCCCGTGACGTTACCGGCAGGGCTGCAGCGTGAGGCGGACCGGCCGTGAGCGCCGCGGGACTGGACCTTTGGCCACACTGCTTCCAAACAGTCTCGAGCGCCACACGCCACGAACGTGCCAGAGCCGCTGCTGACCCCCCAGGCTCCCGGGAGCAGGAGGGCGGCGCAGGCTGTCCAGGCGGCCCGAGCCTCCCCAGGGCGGAGTGCGGGACACTCAGCTGTGCTCTGCGAGGGCGGACAGCACGCGACGCTGTGCCTTCCACAGGCCGCGCCGACCTCTGCAGGCTTCAACACAGACCAAACTGCCCCTCACGACCCACCGGCAGGGGCCTCCATTTCACTCAGAATTTCATTTACTGCCGACACTTACTCACAGCCGGCTGCAAAGGCAGGAAAGACAGGGAGGCAAAGGAGGAAGCGGTTCTGGAAGAAAGCAGGCAGGAGGGGAAGACGGCAGCCTGTGGGAGCCCCACAGCAGAACATCAGCACCAGTGGCTGACACCTCGGGCCGAGCCCCTCAGAACTCATTAGATGTCGTAAGGGTGTTACAAGTATTAGGGCTAGAGCAAAAGGCCTAAGGACCCTAGGAGAAACTTCAGACAATTTTATGTTACTGAGTATTAAAATACGCTGTGCTCTCCTCAACAACTGCTCAAAATCCCCCTATGAGCTGCCCAAAGCTATCCACACACCATGGTTCTTACAGCCAGAACACCAGCCGGGAGCCCCGGCGCCTGCGCTCTCCGAGCCGTGGGCGCCCTCTGGCGTCCTTCCACGCTCAAGCAGGCCCGACCCCGTGCCAGGGTGCAGCAGAAGCCCGGGACACTTAGGGGGCAGGAGGGGCAGCCGGTAGGCAGGACAAACAGGTACCCAGCATTTCCAAATCAATACACCTCTCCTCCTTCTCGTAATACATTTGCTATTTTAAATGAACCTACGTTTTTCTTTCCCCACAACTCTGATACATGGCTGGTCTAAGAAATTATTAAAAATGTCATTTACAATTACCTATCAGTAAAAAAGGCAGAAAATAACAACATGAACTCACACCCCACACACCTGGTCCCCACTCTTTGCAGAGACTCACTTCCCAGGTTTTCTTGCCATTTGTTTTTTCTGCCTCCAACCCAAGGGACACTGGCAATGAAGAAAAGCCATAGGTGTGCATAGCTGGGCCCGCTGGGCCCGCCCCGCAGCTGCACACCAAGAGCTGACGGGGGGGGGGGGGGGAGCACGACAAGGAGCAAGGGAAGGAGAGGAGGAGAGGAAAAGGCGCCAACATTTAAGACGGAAAGGGAAACCACGAGGGTCATCTGGTGGCCGCGCCCGGAGGCCGGGCACACGGGCCGCAAGGGTCCTGCCGGGCGGCGGCTCTTCGCTCCTTCTCCACCTGAAAACGAGCCCTGTGCACGCCCGCCGGCCCCCGGGGCTCCTGGTCTCACTGGGGACTCCCATGAGTCTCCAGCGTCCCTGCCGCGGAGCCCAAGTGGCTTTTTTTCAAATATAGCTACTATGGAGACCAAACAGAGTTAAAGGTTTGCAAGAAGCTCTAAAGCCCTCACTCACGCCAACACCTCCAATAATTCCACATAAACACACCACAAAGGCGCAAAGGTTAGTCGGTCATATTATTGTTTGTGATGTGCTCTACCTACCTCACAGGGTTGTTGTGAGGAAAACTGTCAGATTTTGAAAAATGTCTTGAGCTCCTCGAAGGAAAGGCGCTATATAAATGCAAAAACAAACAACAACAATAAAAAATGAATTGTACAGTTTGCATTTGTAATTTTTAAACAGACTTACGATATTAGTTGCAGCAGAAATCCTTCAAATGCTTGACGGTCGAGAACCTCATGAAGCCATGGGCAGGCTCGGCGCGACAATGAGAGCCAGCACGCTGAGCTTCTCCCACATACCATCGTTAACCTGATTACATTAAGTTAGAGGGCTCTGAAAGTTCCCTTATGCATTCTAGGCAAGCACTTCAAGAGACATTGAAAGAGACTTATAAATTCATGCCCAACAGTGGATATAAGTAAGCAAAAACAAAATACGTAAAATATATCAGGCGACAGCAGAGGGTGAGCGAGGCTGCACGGGACGTGGTTTGAATCAGAAGAGCCGAGAGAAGCCCTATGGGAAAATGCCCGAGAGGACGCTGCCCGCTTCCTGCCAGGTGTCCTGCCCCACCGTCTCCGGCTCCTCAGGGTGCACTGCGGTCTTTGGGTAAGCGGCTGGCACGAGGGCACTAGTGAAGGTCTCCACCCCTGCCTCTCGGAAAATCAGAGCTATCACAACAACGCTGTTCTCCCCTAAAAGGAAGAACTTAAACTTCAGGACTGACGAGGTCCGCTGAGTCCACACCTTCCGCAGTAGGGGGTATTCCGGCTGTGGCTACACTACTTCTGGGTGCTCGAGCTACAGCCCCGAGCGGCTCATCAGGAAGCAGTGGGAGGCTACAGCCCATCCTGGCAGCCAGGAGGGCGCCAGCGTGGGAACCCTCAGAAGACCAGAACCTGCTGCTCTGACACTACTTCTGAGGGCGCATGGAGAGGAGGGAGGGAGGAAAAGAAAACTGAAAGATGACGATGGATGAAAGATGCGCCAGCACGAGGAGACCCATTAGACTGCACAGACAGCGCGGAGAAGTCAAATCCAAGCTCCACCCACATTTCTTTTTAAAGGAAAGCTTTAAAAAAAAAAAAAAAAGATTTGCTTATTTTTGCGTAAAAGAACTGGGGTGCAGGCCAGAGGTGCGGGTGGGAGGTGTGTGAGAGGGTCCACCAGAGAGAGTGGGGGGCAGAACAGGTGGATCTACTGACACGCTGCTGAGCAGAGCAGGGGGGAGACAGGAGAGGTCTGCTGCACCCTGCGGGAAACTCCCTGGCCGGGGATCGAACGCAGGCCTCAGAGGTGACAGAGCTGAGACTCAACCCCTGGGCTACCAGGGAGGCCCCAACCACATTTCCAGTTAGTTATTTTGCAGCCCAGGAGAGAGTAGTCTCAGCTAGTAATTTAAGAAATGTTTATGGTTATTCCAGTAAAACGTTGTAGATTTTCCTTATTTTCTATTAAGTAGTCTTTTTGAAGGTGATGTAAGTCAATATTCTTGTTAATCTCTGAAATTAACAAATTTCTTTCCTAAGCCACCCAAACTTGGGTGATTTTGACGGAATGCTTTCATACTTCAGCATACAAGGCAAGATGAACACAACTAGCTCTTTCTTGAAAACTTCAAGTCCTAAGTACGGGTTTTGCAGTGACCTATCCCGAAAGCCACCAAGCTGTTCCATGCAACGGTCATTCCCATTTCTTTACCCAGCCAGAAGAGAGGCTGAAGGATGACTTCATACTACGGGCAGCCTCCGGGGAGAGGAGGCTCTGGCGGTCTCAGGTTCACTGGGAAAAGGGGAACTGGACCTAGCGGGATGCAGCCGGGCTCAGCTGGACGAGAGGCGTCCAGTCCTCCAGAGGCGCCGGCTCTCCCAGGAGCCCCCCGCTGTCTGCCCCTCTGGCGGGTGGAGAGTTAGGGAATCTCTCAGGTGTGTTCCAACTTTCCACTTCATTTTGGGCAAGAAAGACAGATGATGGCAGGGAATTACATGACAATTCCAAAGGCGCGTTTTCGCCTCATTTTTTCTGGAGTTAGAATAAATACATCATGAGGCATCTTGCTTTAATTCTAATAAGAGAAAGATTAAAAGGGGGAAAAAAGGACACAAGATTTTCCTCTGATCACCCCCACTCGCCCTCCCTCCCCACCTAATGGCCGTGACCCCCTGATGACCCGTCTGGTAACCGAGGCCTTTGGCCGCACCACTCAGGACTACCAAGCCAGTGCCAGCGTGTGGGGGTGGCAGGCGCAGGGCCAGGATCTGCTGGTCACCCCACACCACGCTGTTAGGGTTTCCGCCTGACCTGAAAACCTTCTGCACAGAGGCTAAGAGAGGAGTTGTAAAAAAAGCAAAAAAACACCACCACTACTTGGTGTCTGGTGGCAGCGTCACCCATGAAATTACCTAAGAGCCCTTCTGGGGGAGAGAGGATGTTTAAGAGAGTCAGAATAAAAGAATTTAAAGGATGACAGAATTCAAGAGATCTAATAACACCTTATAAAAATGGCGCCTGATACCCTCAATATAGCACTTACACAGTTACGGTCTCGCCTGCACACCGAACACGCTGACACGGGGTCCAAAATACTCTCCTGAAGGGATTAGCTGAATCAGAGACTCAACAGACAGGACGGCAGGAGCCCTTCGTGGCGCACCCGTTATTGAAAAGAAAAAACCCGTCGTGAAGTCATGCAAAGCCCCGACACGACCGACTTCACGCGGAGACGCGCGCATCTCCGCGGGGACAGGGTGCAGGAAACAGTCTTCTCTCAGCTAGGATGACTACCATCCACATTTAAAATAGAATACGGACAGGCTTCTCCAGCCTTCCATCTGAATAAAAATACCCGAGATGAAACAGGAACACGGAATTAAAAGTCACTCTGAGGCTCTCGCTGCTTTCCCGGCCCCCGCACAGAAAGCCCTTCCAAAGCAGAGGACTTTCCTCTGATGTAGTCAGATCTGACTAAAAGTAAAATTACCATCTGTTTTCTTAAATTCAACATCATCTGTTCCATTCAGGACGAAGACTTAAAATTACCTCGTATTCATTTTGTGTGTCTGAAAACCTAAATAGGGATCAAGAACCAAACTCGTTGCCAGGTCATCGTTTTCACACAGCTCCTTGGCAGACATTCCAGAAGATGGCACATATCGACTCTGCCCTTCGAATCCAGAATTACCATTACCTGTGGGGGAAAAAAAGTAACTCAAATTGAAAGCCACTGAAATCTACCTTAAAAACCGTTATGCTTCATTATCCATTTAATCAGGAAGTGAAATTATTTTATTCAGTCGTAGTAATTAAGAATTGAGAAGCTTCTGCCTAAACGGAAAACCAAATGCAATAAAGCAGCCAAGGAAAATGCGCACTTGTAGTAGCCACGGCCAGGCATCCCGGAACGAGTCTGGGCGGGCTCACCACAGCAAGGTGGCAACAGGGCCGCTTTGGGCTGGACTGGGGTGAGGGCCCGAGGGACACAGCGCGACCCAAACGCTGCCACAGGGTCACCGCACCTGCCGAAAAGCGTCCTGAGGGGCTCACTAACTCCAGGCTCCCAACTTTGGGTGAATGAGCAACCCTTCCTCCCCCCGCCGCGCCCCCGCCTGGTAACAGAGGCCCAGAGGCGGACAAGCTTGTCTGCGTCACAGCCGGAGAGCAGAAGCTGGGAAAGAGGAGGAGAGAACGGGGCGAGGACTATTTCTAACTAACCTGTGTGAGACAGATTTTGAATGAAGGGATAAAAATAGGGAAGCAACTGAAACATAATCTTTATAAAACTTTATAAAAACAGCATCTGATATACTCAATATAGCACTTACATGGTTATTTCCTTGCCTGTATACTGAGCAAACTGCCCTGTATGGTATGTACTGGGCTTAACTGTGGAAGAGAAACAACAGAAAGGACAGGGAGGGTTGGTACGGAGCGTTGCCAGAGCTGACCGAGACACCTGTCTGCGTCACTGGGTCTCCTGGCGGGCAGTGCCAGCCTCTCAAAATTAAGATGTGGAAGAAGGAGATACAGCGAGAGATGTAACCGTTTCATCCACTCTTTCAAAAAATTAAATAAACACTTAGTTGTAAGTCCCTGCCAGCGGGCAGCTATATGTTTTGTGATCAAATTCTTTACATATGTGAAAAACGATGTCATTATTATTAATTTATTTCTGAAAGACTTATTTATGTATACGAGAGCTGGGGTGCAGGCCAGAGGTGCAGGGTGGTCAGAGGATTTACCAGAGACAGAGCGGAGAGCAGAACAGGCGGATCCACTGGAATGCACTGCTGAGGGGCGCAGCGGGGAGACAGGAGAGGTCTGTTGTGCCCTGTGGGAAGCTCCCTGGCCAGGGATCGAACTTGTGCTGCAGTGGCTGCTGATAGCTTCATAGTGCCGAGGCTTAATCCCTGTGCCAGCAGGGAGGCCCCTATGTCATATTTTCAAAACAACTTTTTAAAACTATGATCCACGTACCATAAAATTCACCCATTTTAAGTGCACACGTCAATGGTTTTTAAGGTTATTTACAGGGCTGTGTAGCCATCACCCCCAAAGAAACCTGCTGTGTCCCCTCCCAGGAGGCCTGCAGTCACACTCCTGCCTCTGTCTCTAGGAACTGCCTGGTCTGCAAATTCCACGCAGGTGGGACCCCAGAGCTGTGGGGCTTCACACTGGTTTCCTTCGTGCAGCAGCGTGTTCCAAGACTCACGCACGCCGTACCCCGTGCCAGGCTGGGCCTCACTCCGTTCCTTCTTCACGGGCTGTTCCACCTTTGGTAACGATCAACGTTTCGTGAACACTCACGCGACCTCCCGGGCATGTGGCATGCGTGGTAACTCTACATTCAACCTTCTCAGGGCTGCCAGATTGTGTTCCAAAGTAGGGTACATCTCATACACCACCTCACGTTCCCAGCAGCAGCAAGGAGGCCGATTCTTCGTTCTTCTCCAGCATTTGCTGTTACTGTTCGTTTGATTCCAGACATGCCAGTGGTTGTCGAGCGGTGCTCTGGGGGTTTGACCTTTGCATTCCCAATGACTAATGATTCGAGCTTCTGGCATTCGGGCCCCTGACATGTCTGTCTGTTCAGACCCCTGCCCACTTCTAAGTGGGGTCTCACATTCACTGCTGACTTACAGCTTCCTGGGCATCAGTCCCTCACCAGATTTTGTGATTTGAAAAAATTGCTCAGGCCTCTCTGGTGGCGCAGCCGTTAGGCGCTGTGCGGTGGAGCTGTCGGCAGCGGCAACGAAAGTTCGATGCCCAGCCGGGGAGGGTCCCACATGGCGCAGCAGACCTCTGCTGCCTCGCCCGCTGCCCCCTCAGCAGTGTGTTTCCGTCGACCTGCCTGTGCTGCTCCCCGCTCTCTCTCGTGAATGCTCTCACCACCCCACGCCTCTGGCCTGTACCCCAGCTTGTATGCATAAATAAATGAATCTTTAAAAAAAAAAAAAAAGAAAAAATTGCTCATTCTGTGATGTGTCATTTTATGTTCTTGATAGTATTCCTTAAACCAAGAATTTTACAATTTTAATTTTTTTTTGCATAGAAAAGCTGGGGTATAGGCCATAGATGCGGGGGGGTGGGAGGGCTCACCAGAGACCGAATGGGGAGCAGAACAGGCGGATCCACTGAAACACACTGCTGAGGGGAGCAGCGGGGAGACAGGAGAGGTCTGCTGCGCCCTGTGGGAAGCTCCCTGGCTGGGCTCGAACTCCGGTTGCAGCAGTGATAGTGCTGAGACTTAACCCCTACCTAGGCCACCAGGGAGGCCCAGAATCCTACAATCTTAATTTCAATTAATCTTTTTTTCCCTTCTTGTTTCTTGGGCTTTCCAGTGTCAAATCCAAGAAACCACTGCCTAATCCTAAATCAGGAAAATAGATGTTTTCTGCTAGGGGGGCTTTAAAGTTCTAGCTTTAAATCTGTAATTCATTTTGAGAATTTTTACACAGTGTGAGATCAGGTCCAATTGTTCATTCTTTTCCATATCCAGCTTTCTACTCTTGCCCCACATTTCTTGGCACCTCTCAAAACCAACTTACTGCAACACGCGGCTCGCTTCTGACTCTCGGCCCTGCCCCTGTGCCCACGCATGTGCTGTCCAAACTGCCTTGCTTCCTGCCACTGGCCCAAGACGTCTCGAAACCAAGATGTGCGAGCCCCCGAGGCTGCCCTTGCTATTCTGGGCCCCTCGGGTTCCCGCAGGAACTTCAAATCAGTTTGATTTCTGCAGAGAAGCCCGCTGGGAGTATGACCGCAGTGCTGACCGCCGGGGGAGCACAGCCCTCTGACATGAGCCTGGTAAGTCTTTTAAATGGCACACACAGGCGCTCTCAGTTACTGGGTCATCTTTAATTTCCCTCAACAACATTTTATAGTTCTCGGAATGTAAGTTTTACACATCGGTAAATTTATTGCCAACTACCTTTGCCAACTACCTGACACCACTGTAAATGAAACTTTGGGATCATCTATCACAAGAAAGAGACTCGATATTTGTCTACTGACCTTGTATCTTGCAACCTGGCTGAACTCATCAGTTCTAAGCTTCTTTAGGGAATTCCTTAGGATTTCTAATCATGTCATTCTTGCATAGATTGACGTCTTCCTTTCCAATTTGAATGACTTTCTAAGTTCATTTTCTTGCCTAACTGCTGTGGGTAGAAGCTCTCATGCAATGCCGAATAAAAGTGGTGAGAACAGATATTCTCATTCCCGACCTTGGGGAAACCATTTAGCCTTTCATCAGTAAATACGACGTTGGCCCTGGGTTGCCTGCCGCACAAAGGGCCCTTTACCGAGTCAGGGGTCACCTGCGGTTCCTCCTGTGTGGAGTGCCTCATCCTGCACCTGGGGGCAATCGTGCAGTATCTGTCCCTCAACCTGTCGCTGTGGTGTGTCACGCTGACTGGTTTCAGAGGCCAAACCAACCTTGCATTCCTGGCACAAATCCCTTTGGTGAGGCTGTAGAATCCTTTTCATTTGCTGCAGGGTTTGGCATTGTTGAGGACATCTGTGGCCACATTTATCAGGCATACTGGTCTGTGGTTTCTTTTTCTGTGATGTCTCTGGTTTTGGTAGCAGGCTAATACTGGCCTAGTCGAATGAATCGGCAAAGTGTTCCCTCCCTATATGCTTCTGGAACAGTCTTTGAGGAACTGGTAGCCCCCACTTAAATACCTGCCGTCTTCATCAGCAAAGCCATCTGGGCCTGAGACCTCCCTTGCAGGTGAAGTGTTTTAAAAACTGCTGAGTCGGTTTTGTTACTTGGTTTATTCAGATTTTCTGCTTCTTTTTGAATAAGTGTCAATAGCTTGTTACTTTGCAGGAATCTGTCAGTTTATCAAATCTGTTGGCATCTGGTTATTCGTAGTACTACTGTAAGCCTCTGTATTTCCATAAGCCTATCATAATAGACCTTCTTTCATTCCTGTTTCTTTTTACTTTTTTCTGACTGGATAAAACTGACAGTAACTTTAATTTTAACGTGTACAACATGTTACTTTGATAAACTTACAACTGCTGTTGTAATACTTTTCATATTACACAATTATATTCAATATACTATACTCTGTGCAGTCTTTGGCTTATTTAGAAACCATTACAATTTAGCCTCTCTGGTGGCACAGCGGTTAAGCACTGCACTGTGGCGCTATTGGCAGTGGCGACATGAGTTCGACGCCCGGCCAGGGAGATTCCCACATGGCACAGCAGACCTCTCCTGCCTCACCTGCTGCTCCCCTCAGCAGTGTTTCCATTGATCTGCCTATGCCGCTCGCCACTCTGTCACTGGTGAACCCTCTCGCCGCCCCACATCTCTGGCCTGTACCCCACCTTATATGCATAAATAAATCTTAAAAAAATAAAATATTAGAAATCATTACAAGCTTGTACCTTAAACACCATCATTCTTTTTTCCCGACCCCTTTCACCCGGAAGAGGAGTGATAGAACTGTTTTTATTTCTAGTTGTGGTATCTCCGTATTCTTATGCATATTGCTGGACTATCATTCTTGATTCTTGAGTCTCCTTTTTTTTTGGCCAGTCCTGCTTAAAGATCTGCCAAGTTTGTCGATCTTTTCGAAGAATCAGCTTTTAGTTGTGTTGACTTTTTTGTCTTTCTGGTCTCTATTCTGTTAAGTTCTACGTTATTATTTCCTTCATTCTTGTTTTGAGTTTAGTTTGCTCTTCTTTTTCTGATGAGCTAAAGTGTAAAGTTAGGTTATTGATCAAGATCTTTCCTCTTTTGCCAATTAGAAGTTCACAACTATAAATGTACTTCTATGTAGTGTCTTACTACACCCCATCCATTTTGGTATGTTACGTTCTCATTTTCATTCAACTCCGAGTATTCTCCATTTCTCTTCTGATTTCTTCTTTGCCTCACTGGTTATTTTGGAATGTGTTGTTTAGTTTCTATCTATTTGTGAATTTCCCAAATTTTTGTCTATTTCCAATTCTGTTCCACTGTGACCACTCACATTTTGTTGATCTTCTGCCTAGCTATCCTGAGACAACTGAAAGTGGTTACTGAAGTCTCCAGATTACTGCTTAGTTCTATTTTTCTCCTTTTAATTCAATCAAGTCTTCTCGCCATGTGTTTTGGGCTCTGATGCTGGCAGAAGTCGCTGCAACCCCCTAAGGAGGGGCACCACGCGGCACGCCCACCCCTGTTCACCGGTCTCCCACTATGCGCTGGGCTCACCTGCTAACACTCACCGTGACTCTCTCCCTCTTCACCATAGTCCCCTGCCTCTACCTACACTCAGCAAGTGTCACCTATGCAGTGGTGATCTTCTAATTCCAGTTTATCTCCAACAAATAACTAATTAAGACCTTTCTGCACCATGATGCACAAAGGGAGATCAAGAGCCATTTTCTAAAAACAAGACCAAAAATAAAATTTAAGAGCTGCCTAGTTCAAAGGCCAGAACCAACACCACTGCTGTAGTCCCTACACGTCTCAGTCCCCGCGGGTTCCCACTAAATGCTCAGAGGCGGGGGACCATGCAGAGGAGAAGCCATTCCATCTTGGGTGCCCACCCCACGAGACAGTGACCTAAATCTGTGGTAAAGTCTCCGGCAGCCAGGGCCCGACGACTAGCACAGCACATAAAGGAGGAAACGGATCCGCACCGGAGCGGCCGACCTGTCGCTGAGCAAACCTCAGCTGGCTCAAGCCTCCGGGGACCACGCCGACTCCAACACCAACTAGGGCCGGGTCAACCTGGGCAACTTGCAACACCGAACACGCCGTCTTCCTTAAGGCGGCCACGAAACTCTCTCTGGACGGTGTTCATACAGCTGCCCACTCAGGTGTATGCCCACCCCAGGGCTCTCAGCTATGAAACCTGTGTTAAACCTGCCAGTCCCCCAACTCTCCACAAGTAGCCTCATTCTACCCCGTTCCAAGGGCTACAGAGGGAAAGAGGAAGTAACTTGCCAACGGTGCGTCACTATCAGGGTAAACCACAGTCCACCCTCTATAACAGCAGAAATGGCAAACACTGGGGAAGCTGTTCTGCTCCCATTTATCAGGGAAATTAAATTACATTATTTATGACATTCCATAAGTTTTCAAGGAAACACGTACATCAAATATAAAAAATACACTTTGAACTTTAAGAAAATCAACAGCAGTAGCTAAGAATTTGTATGGAACAGATTAAACACAGCTATAAATTCCACAAAATATACAGCTATGGGCATAAAAGCATCATTAAGGTCATTACATTAAGCATTAAAATTGAGTTTTACACAGTGATGAGAATAAAAACTGACATGACTTTGAAGCAATAAAAGCCCCCGCTGCTAACTACGAGAGCGTAAAGGGGTTCTCTGGAAAAGAGCAAGACGGGCACACGGGACACAGGCGCCCTGCGGGCGGGGCCGAGGCCGGTACGTACATCTGCTGGGCCTGCGCTCCCCCACGCCCCTGCCGGCCTTCACGGCGTCCTTGCCCGGGGGCTGGGGCTTGGCCGGGTTCTGCGCAGGGGCACTGGACAACTTGCCTCCGCTCCTCCTGCCATTCACCACCATGTTCTTGGATTCTCCCAGCCACTTCATGCCCCCAGACAGCCTGGCCCAGGTGCATTAGGTCACGCTCTTCCACCAGCTCAGAGAGTAGTTTCAATGTTCTCTCCTGACAGAGACAAAATGGGAAAAACAAAACAAAACGGGGAGGTGAGCACATGAAAGACCAGGTCAGCCCGCCCCTGAGAAGAGCAGCACGGACGTCCCTCAGAGGCCGGGTCCCTCCCTCGAACGGCCGCCCGCAGGCCTCGGCCTGCGCTGCGTTGCCCTGAGCAGGGCCCGGCGGGCAGCAGCGCTCAGGGGCCCTTCCCTTTCGGCCCCGGCGAGAGCCGCCTGCCCCGGCTCGCTGGCCCTGGCAGCTCCGCCCGCCGCGCCAGGGTCTCGCCGCGCCAGGGACCGAGTTCCCTCGCCTTTTACAAGCACAGCAAGGCACAGATGAGAAATCATTTCGAGCAGCCACAGAAGGGGCTACGTGGCCAAGCCCTTAATGCCATTCCACACAGACGCGAATGCTGGTTTTTGCTTGATTTTTGGATCTTTGTCTTGTCACAGGAATTTGGGGAGAATTCACAGGGTGAAAAGTCACATGCTTGGCTGAAAAGGTCAAAACTGCCCTGATAAGGGCCTCCCTGGTGGCGCAGCGGTTGAGCACCACGCTGTGGAGCTGTCGGCAGCGGCGATGCAGGTTCGACGCCCAGCCGGGGAGAGTCCCACATGGCGCGGCAGACCTCTCCTGCCTCACCCGCTGCTCCCCTCAGCAGTGTGTTTCTGATCTGCCTGTTCTGCTACCCGCTCCGTCTCTGGTGAGCCCTCTCGCCGCCCCGCGCCTCTGGCCTGTACCCCAGCTTGTATGTATAAATAAAATAAATCTTTAAAAAAAAACTGCCATGATAAGGACGCGCTTACAAGTGTCCCCGACAGGCACCGTATCCCGCGCCCTCAGGAGCCCAGCCCCACTGCCCTCACCGGGCCTCTCTCGATTCTACTCGCGGAATCCTCTGATCTCAGAGACGCTGCTGCGGAAGTAACAGGAGAGGCCCGTGAGGCCAGCAGCACAGCCGCTACAGGCTGAACATTTTCTATTTCAAAAGTTTATCGAATTAAACACTAGTCCTGCTGGTGGTCACAGAGCTGGTGCCAGACATGGGGGCGGGCCCAGCGCTCGAGCGTGGGCCCTCTGACACGCGAAGGCTCTGCCCAGCACACGCGCCCTCCCTCCGCCTGGCGAGCGACCGCCCGCCTCTCCTGTCTGGTCAACCCCTTCCTGTTCCAGAGCCTCCTGGACGCTCACGCCAAGTCCGGCCCGACGCCCCACTGCAGCACTGGGGTGAACGTTCTCACGGGACACAGAAGAGCAGTCCCGCTCTCCGCCTCCTCAGCTGACGCCCCGAGGCCGAGGAGCCCGTTTCTCTTCTGGAACCGTCCCCAGCACAGCTGAGAGCGCAGAGGCGCACAGCTCCAACAGCCCACCGAGCAGAAACCGCCGCCTCAGCTTCGGGCTGGCACTAAAGCGGGGCGGTCTCGCCCCCGCCCAGCCCACTGCGCCTCTGGCTGCCCCAGTCCTGCCCTCCACGTGAGAAGGAAAGTGCTTTCTGACCTCCAGGGAACCCAGCCTGCCAGCGTCCACACAACACTCGGCTGACGGACAATGGCCGAAGAGCGTGTTCCTGGGGCTGGCGAGGCCTGACACGCCCGCGGAGCCCAAGCACAGGCCATGGCCCAGAGGAGCCACGCGGCCTGAGCCCCTCACGGGGGCACGTCTGAGATAGGCATCGGATGCACATCCGAAAACACAGGCTCCGGGGCACAGTTCGGCGGGGGCACGAGGAGCACTGGGGAAGGGAGGCTGAGCTCTGCGTTTGTTTTAAACAAGAGGAAAAACAGAAGCTCACATCCCACGAAGACACAGGGAAACGACATCCCGAGCGCGGGGCTGTGGGTGCAGACCACTCGGGCGGAGCCCGGGGCTTCCTGGCGGTGTGGCGCTTCCTTCCCGGGAGAGGAGCTCGCCCTGCGGTCCGGGGCAGGAACCCTGGAGCGTAATGAGCGGACTGGGCAAGGCCTCGCCCCCTCTCGTGTCCACAGGCTCCGGGTGGGCGGCAGCGTCTCCAAGAGGGCACCCAGAGACCACCTGGTGCGGGTCCGCGCCCGCCCCAGCACCACACCAAACACAGCGACAGTCTGTGACCAACACGGTCACCGCAAGCTCCCTCGGGCAGGGGCACCCGGGAGACACCCCCACACGCAGGTCACACGGCAGGGCGGTCTCTGGGGAACGGCAGGCGACGCTTTCAAAAGTTTTTAAGTTTTCCTAAACAGTGAACCTATTTACTTGTCATCAGGAGGGGAGAAAACAAGCCACCAAACACCATCCTTGAACGGGCCTCGAGCGTGCGGCTAGGCCGGCAGTGATGCCCGCAGAGGCCCCGCCGACACCGGCCCCCAGGCGGCGGGCGCCTTTGGTGGGACGCCTCACGCCCAGCTTGAGAGCTCTGGTTATTTTTACGGCTTCGAGACAGGTTTCTTGTTGAATGTTCTAAACACAAACCAAGATTTCAGAACTGTCAAACAGGTGGAAACATCCTGAGTGACTTTCAGGACCCCCGACAGCCCGTGGCGGTCTCCGGGAGCTGCCCGAGCCGGCGCGGACAGTTGGCCCTGCAGAACCGACCCGGCAGCGTCCCGGTGGCCGCGAAGGGAGAGGAGGCGCCTGCGCGGAGAAGCGGCCGAATGGCAGGGGCCCCGGAACCTGCGCGGGGCAGGAAGACACCGCACCCCACCAAACGGCTAACAGCACCCCCTGGAGCAGTTTTTACCTGTCACATGGTGCTTTCTTCAAAAGGACCAACTTTCCAGAACGAGCGCGCATCACTGCGGTACGAAACGGAAAGACCTCACCGAAAGCCTGCCGCCTTGCTCGCCGCACAGACGTCAGACCAGGCCCTCCCCCAGCGCTCCCCAAGACCCAGGAGCCCCCGAGAGCCGCGCCCGCCCTCGCCACGCGACCACGAAGCCAGATGAGCAGCTGCTGGGGGACCGGCTTGCGAGAAAACGACAACACCGTGAACTTCTGGTCACACCGGAGCCTTAAAACTTGTCCCTGCAAACACCGCCGCCGGGAACAGCTCATCCGTGCGGCCTGGTGCCCCATCGGAGCAGCAGAGCCGCGGCCGCGAAAGCCTCTCGGGAGCTCCGTTTCTGAGTTCACAGCTCGCCTCCGCCCGGCCCACGGTTCCCAGACCCAGCCTGTCCCCCGACCCAAACGCTCTCGGTACCAGCGCTACCAACGGCGCAGCAGAGAGGAGCCCCGGCCACGGAGAGCCCCAGGGGCCACGTCGTTCAGAATGTCACTCCGCTTCCGTTCCCAGCTCTGGTCAAGCCCTTTAAACAGCCACGCCCCAGACCGGCGGGGGAGTGGAGGGGCTTGGGCCCAGGCCCCGTGTGCTGGGGTCCCCCCAAGAGACGCGCGGAGAAGCCCTCGAGCCTCCTGGGACATCCTGCCGGCCGCGAGGGGGCTGGGCAGAGGCCCGGAAGACACAGGCCCGGATCTGGACCCGCACCGGTCAGCTGGCAAGAGGGTCTTCGAGTGCAGCTGAATGGGGGATTTGGGGATCAGCGAGATTATCGGGTGGGCCCAAACTGCGGTCACAGGTGTAAGGTGGGTGGAGCGCTGCCACACAGGAGGCCGACGGCCACGGCAAGGGCCGCAAGCCCGGCGCGGGCGAGGCAGGCGCCACCCCAGGGACTCCGTGGGCATCCCACCCAGTCCTCGGCCGTGCCCCGCGGGTCCCGGGCCTCCTGCACCCGGGACCTGGGCGGGAGAGACGCCGCCCAGCTGCAGGGCCCAACTGCGAGGGGCTCTGCCCAGCGCAGGGGCTGAGCGGGTGACCATGTCCTGCGCACCAGGCCCCGGAACAGCCTCAAGGCGTCTCCGGAAAGGGGCCGACACGCACCCCTCAAGACAGTGACCCCCAGTGAACACTGACAGGGCAGGGCTGGCCCCTCACACCAGCCACTGCGCCAGCCCGGCCGTTCCTGCGTCTGCTAAAACTTGGGCCAGGAGGAAAGCAGACCACCAGCGCTGCCGCCAAGCAGAAGGCCACGGGGCACGGTGCCGCAGGAAGGCTGCCACCCCAGCGGCCCTGCAGACACCCCGTCCCCTCACCCGCCGCCGGGTGCCTGGCCTCAGGCGGTCCAGGGCCTCGCGGCCAGGGCGCAGAGGCTGTGCGGCTGTGGCTGCCGAGGGACATTCTGCGAGAAACAGCCGCTCCCACCTCGCGGGGCCTGATCCACCTGCCCGCCTTCCTTTGTCACCGTTTCCTCTGAGGCCCACACAGCGTTTCACTTTCCCAGCGGCAGATGCCACCCAGCGTCAGAGGCCTGGAAGGACAGCCGCGCTCCCGGTAGGACCAAGGCAGGTGGAACAAAGACCGGCCGACTCCTACTGGGCCCAGACAGGAATAAGGAGGAACTTTGAAAGGGAGTTCCCGGCCTGGGTCTTCAAAGCCAAGGCTGAGTTTGCAGGTGGTGGGCTCAGGCACCACAGTCAGGAGGTGGGGGGACCCCCAGCCCACCTGCCCCTCTCTGCCCTCCCCGCCACCCACCGGGGCCTCACCAGCGAGATGCAGAAGGGCCTCGAACCTGCCTGCCTGGCATGGGAGAAAGCAGAAACCACTGACAAAATAAAGCTCTCCAACCAGCTCCTCTTTCCAGAGGCGAGGGAAACTGAGGCAGAGAGAAAGAGGGCCAGGTGCGTGGAGGTGTCATTCACAAAGCCACACCGTGAGACAGACACCATCACCTCCACTCCTCGGGCTACATGACACCCCCCCCCCCCACATCACATCACCGCATCCATTTAAAACCTGCAGACTCTCACAGGGACAGAGGAGCACAGCACCGGACGCCGGGGAGAGGCAGGTGTGACAGGTGGCCGAACTGCACCTCACGTTTCAACATTCAGAGCCTCCCCACCCCCCACGTTGTGCTACCGTGGAATTTCGCTTGTATTAGGGAAAAAACCATTTTTCTTCCTGTAATTCCATTTTTAGTAACAACTCCACTCATAGGGGCTTCCGGTCTCCGCATTACTCCTCACGCTGCGGAACGAAGGACCTGCAGAGCAGAGGGAGGAGGTGCCCAGCCGCGCCGGAGAGAGGACCCCCGCGCCAGAGCAGGGGCCGGGCAGAGCCCAGTCGGGAAACAGACGCAGCGGCAGCGCGAGGAGGCAAGTTCGGTGCGTCGAGGGAAGACGGCGCCAGAGCAGACACAGGCGGGAGGACGAGGCGGAGTGGGAAGTCTCCCGGGCACCGTTTCAGCTGGGCAACCTGGGCGACCAGCAGCCTGCGGGCAGCGGAGTCGGGGGGCCCGGGAGGGGCAGCTGGCAGGAAGTCACCTCCCAGGCGTTTGAAGCCGCCAAAGGCAGCGGCGTCAGGAGCAGGCGGGACACCGAGGGGGACCAGAGGGGAGACTGGTCGAAGGTCCTCAAGGCTTGCCCAGCCTCCATCACGACGCAGAGCGCAGAATCTCAGAGCAGAAAGCTCCGTTACAGACGCGAGGCTGGTGCGGGTGTGCCCGCCCGGGACGCCTCCCTCCGCGCAGACCGAGTGAGCCAGCAGCCAAGGTGGGGCTGAGGCGCGGCGCGGCGCGGAAGCGGAAGAAGGGGACCGAGCGACAGGGCTCAAGGGCAGGAGACACAGGGTCTCGCAAAGTGCCCCCACCCCGTTCTGGAACTGGGAGGGCGCGCCCAGCAGTGCGCAGCACACGCTACACAGATGCTCAGGGCGTGAGAGCAGGGCCCCCGAGCCCCGGTCTGCGGGCACCTTGCCACGCCCCGGCCAGGACGAGCCCGCGTGCCCACGCCCTCCAGCATCTCATCTCCGACTCCCCCAGGGCCCGGAAAGCGGGCGGACACTGGACACACGTCGTGCACAGTCAAACACCAGCCCCAACACAGACACGCCCGCCGCCCGCGCCCGCGCCCGCTCTCCACACCGCAAAAGCACAAAAAAGCAACCCGAGCCTGATGGGCAGGGACTGCAGAGCTGCCCGGAGTTCGGGGTCAGATGCCGGGGGGACAGATGCGGCTCCCGAGCCCCGAGTCACAGTGGGGGCGCCGTCGCAGACCACAGCCCCACTAGGAGGCAGCGGGAGAAGGGGGGTGGGGGGGGACCAGCGGGCGAGCAGGGACCGAGAGCAAAGGCAAAGCTAACAGTCACTTCTGGGGGCGCCACACCCAGACCGAACATTTTCTGAGGCAACTGGCTTTGCTTAAGTCCTTCTGGACCTTGAACACAGCTATTTTTTTTTCTTTTTTAGGGGGGAGGGAGGTCCACATGGCATCAGGCGCCCCTCCTTCAGCCCAGGGAGCGCCCTCTCTCCACGAGGGCTGATTATTTATGCATACAAGCTGGGGTACCGACCAGAGGTGTGGAGCGGGGAAAGGGTTCACCAGAGACAGAGCGGGGAGCAGAACAGGCAGATCGACCAAAATACACTGCTGAGGGGAGCAGCGAGCGAGGCAGGAGAGGTCTGCCACACCATGTGGGACTCTCCCTGGCCGGGATTGAACTCACGTCGCCACTGCCGACAGCTCCAGAGCGCAGCGCCCAACCGCTGGGCCACCAGGGAGGCCCTTTCTTCTTCTTCTTTTTTTTTTTAAAAGATTTATTTATTTATGCATCCAAGCTGGGGTGCAGGCCAGAGGTGTGGGGGTGAGAGGATTCCCCAGAGACAGAGCAGGGAGCAGAACAGGCAGATCCACTGAAATCTGCTGCTGAGGGGAGCAGGGGGGAGGCAGGAGAGGTCTGCTGCGCCCTGTGGGAAGCTCCCTGGCCGGGGACCAAACTCAGTGCTGCCGGGGCTGCGGACAGCTTCACAGTGCTGCGCTTAACCTGTTGCGCCACCAGGGAGGCCCGAGGGCTGATTTCCTTGCATGGACGCACACACCCCTCTACGTGGAGCAACGCAAACATCTGCGGGTCAGGAGCGCCCCAGGGCAGGCACTGTTCGTGGTGCTGGAACGCAGGTCCAGGAACACCAGAGGGCGCACCTCAGCAGCGTGTTCAGACTAGCGCGGGGTGCCAGGTGGGGGGGCACCCACAGAAGCCCGAGGAAGCCGGCCACGGAGTCAGACTGGGCCCTGGCGGAGGCTGCTGCCTAAGCCCGGGGGCTGGTGCGCCTGTGGACGAGGCAGAACGACCCTCGCTCACCCCACAAGGAACGTGTGGCAGGTGAGACAGGCCCCAGCCCCGGACGGCCCCGCGGGACGACGCCATGTCCCTGAAGTCAAACTGCTACGAGCGAGCAGGCCGGCCCCAGAGCCCCGGGGACACGCAGCGGGACCGCGCCCCAAGCCCGGCCCCGGCAGTCAGGGCTGCCCACGGGGACGCCCCGGGCCTGTTCACGTCCCTGTGCTGTCCTGCTGGACGGCGCGAGCGACAGCGGGACACGCGAGGCTGCACCCCCGGCCCCGGCCCCGCCGCGAGCAACTTTGAATGAAAAGAGCCACGTGACCTGACGCCTCAGGGGAGCCCCGCGAACAGTCCGGCGCCAGAACGCGAGTGCACGTGGCAGCTGCGCCACGCAGCCCCAGGAGCCGGCACGGATGGAGCCGCCCCGCTGGCAGGGCCTGGGCCAGGGGCACTGGTGGGGCGGCCGCGCCCGAGCGCCACAGAGGGGAAAAGGGGAAGCTACACAGAATCTTGAGCATCCCCTCGGGGACCTTCTCCCTCCTGGGAGCGGGTCCAGAGCCAACGAGGGCCACTGAGGGTGCCCGCGCCCGCCCGCCTGACCGCCGCCAGCCGCGGGGAGCAGGAGCAGAGCCCCGAGAGTGGACGTCAGAGGTTGCCGCGGCTCCAAAGAAACCCGCTGGAGCCCTCCCTGCCGATGGGACTCTCCACAGCGCACCCCCAAACAGCAAAGCCCTGTACGTGCTCTGAAGATGAGTGGCGCGTGACTGAAACCTGCAGGCACCGAAACGCTGCAAGGGAACCGCGCTCTGTAGCTTGCCCAGAAGAAACTCCAAGGACACGGCCGGACGCTGGACAGACGTGCCCACCCCGCAGCCGCCGCATCTGACCTAGGAAACACCGAATTATGGGAAAGAAAAGGGATTATAGGGGGATCTAAAGTGAACCAGACTTGGAGGGGCTTCTTGGAGGGGTTCAGAGCTGGTAGAAGGAGAGTAAAAAGCCAGCAAAGCGCCTCTGCGGTGCGCCGGGCCAAGCCCGGGTGTCCCTGGCTTGGGGGCCCCTCCCGGGCTCAGCCCCCGCAGGCAGAAGCGCGGCGGCCCCCAAGACTGCAAGCCAACGTGCTCTGCAGCCTGAAGCGCTCCCACAGAGAGCAAACGGCGGGACTCAACGCTGCAGCCCCGGGCAGCGCTACCAGCCACCGACTCCGGGCTCACCGCCGCAGGCCCGCCGTCCCGGCTCCCTGCAACTGGGACTCATGCTTCTCAGAATTAAAAACCATCGTCTACACCGACATGTCAGCGAAACAAGCTTTTCTCTACCCCCAAAAAACCCTAACTATCAGACTGAAAATTAAGTTCCAGCTCATACGCAAACCCTACTCCTGCCCGGAGCGGCCACACGCCTGATCTGAAGGACCCGCCCACGCTTCCTAGGGGTGCAGCCGCCTGTGTCCCCAGAGCAGGCTGTCCTGCCTGCACCGGCGGGGAGGCCTCACGGGCAGGGCCGAGGGCTGACCGCCCGCCACACACGCCCACAGAGAGAGGAGTTTGGGGAGGGTGGAGCCAAAGGAGGACTTTGAGGAGGGGAGCAGGAGGAGTTCAGCAGGGCAGTCGGACGCCCCGAAGCCGGCCTGGGACCCCACACTGATCCGGGGAGACGTCAGCTCAATGGAGCCCACCCGGTGGGAGCGCACCCAGACCTGCACGCCCCACCTGGGGGCTTCCGTGCTCCAGGACAACCCATCCCGCTGCACCCCATCCGCCTCTACGCCCTCCCCCCCCCCCCCCCCCCCCCCCCCCCCCCCCCCCCCCCCCCCCCCCCCCC